>OZ030019.1:5442500-5690000 GCA_964023405.1 Apodemus agrarius | reverse complement strand
TCTTGGCCATAGCTGGGTTTTGTGGCAGCCTCTTCCCCACTGAAGTCCCCTCCTCTCAGAGAAGTGTAATTTGTGTCCAGCTGACTTAAAACCAGTCAGCACAAGTAGTGTTTTCCCTGTTTGTAAAACCCGTAATAGCTGAGAAGGGGTTGACTTGATGTGAATCGATTGAGTTCCGGGAGCTTCTTGGAATGGGAACCCGGCATAGGGTATGAAAAGCAGGGTTGGAAGGTCTCTCAGCAGAGTGCATATTGCCGCATGACCGGTGTGATGTAAAGGAGAATATAACGTAAAGGAGAATAAAATAGACATCAGAATCGTGTATGGTCTTTAGAGTAGGAGATGGAGTGTAAATGTGTCATTCTGCTTCAAATTGAAACAAGATGAGTAACTGCATCCAGGCAGGCATGGTGCAGGAGGAGCTGAGAGCTCCACCTCTTGTCCTGAAGGCTGCTAGCAGAGTACTGCTCCCAGGAAGCTTAGTACTAGGGTATTAAAGCCCAGGCCCACAGTGACACACCTACTCCAACAAGGCCACGCCCACTCCAACAAGGCCACACCCACTCCAAGGCCACACCTCCAAATAGTGCCATTCCCTGAGCCAAGCCTATGCAAACTATAACTGTAACAGACTCTTAAAAAGTGGCCTTTTCAGAAGTAGAGATGGCTCAGTGGTTAAAGGCACTTGCTGTTCTTCCTGAGTTCATGTCTCAGCGCCCACATGGTGGCTCACAGTTGCCTATAACTACAGTTACAGGAGATCCAGTGCCTTAAGGCTACTGTGGGCAGCAGACATGCATGTGGGACACACACACACCCCTGCAGGAAACCACTCGTAGAGCATGTACAATAAAACTAAGTAAATCTTAAAACCAAACAAACAACATAAAACATGACCTCTCTCACCCCCTGGCTCATCAGACCACAGGACTCACTAGAACTAGGTCCTTCCTCTTGAGTCCACATGCTCTGCCCAGCGGGCGTTACATCTTTCCTGGTGAGCTGTGTCTTTGTTGGCTTCAATTCCTTCTTCATACTTATGCCTGATAGAATCATCTGGGACTTGGAAGTCAGCCCCACTGGGCAAGACACATCATTGCCACTGAGTGTGCCCTAGCAGCCTAATTACACTACAGAAATATAAAAGCAATTAGCTGGGAATGTTTGCAAAATGAATGCATATTAGCACTCTTCAGAGTTAGAGACCTGTCACTCAGGTATGTGGATATGTTGATTTTACCAACGGGGGCGACGAACAAAGAAAATCATCTGCATTTCATGGCTCTAGTCTATTCTTGGCTGAGATGCTGAGGCATCCCCAGGGCGAGAGTGTTTATTTATAAAATTAGGGAAACACATTTGGAGCCACAATGCTGTGTGTGAAAAGGAGCTTTAGATCAGTGGAAAATAAACCAATATAAAGACAAATCTAGGAGGCCTAAGGGCTTTTAAAAATACATTTTTAAAATGAATTCTCTGAAAATATTATGCATTCACCTAATAAATTTTCATTACACCTCCTTCTCGTGAGCCCTTTACTTCTGGGGTTTGTTACTATCGAGGCTGGTCCTTTGCTGATATCGAGACTGTCGCTTTGCCGATAGCCTTTCCTGACCTCTCAACAGCCCGTACAGCTTTTCTCCAAGATGCTCCCGAGCCTTGGAAAAAGAGTATGGTATAAATTTCCCATTTATGGCTGAGCATTTCATACACACTTACTGTCTGCACCTTGATTAGTGCATTGACCACCGTCCAGTGCATAAGAAACGTCTCCGACGAGGTGAGAGATGCACTAATCTATGGGAGAGAGAGAGTATAGCCCTTGCTAAGCTGACCGTGCCCCTGTGGAAGGCCACACGTTTAAGAATATTGGGGCAGTACAAATTGGTCTTGGTGGGTTTAAAAAAAACTCCACAATGTTGTGTGGAATGGAAGGGAAGTAGATTGGGAAGACTTGGGGAAAAATGAACATAATCTAAATGTACTGAACCAAATTCTCAACACACACACACACACACACACACACACACACACCACACACACATGCACACAGACATACATGTACACACATGCCCGTGTATGTATACACACACACATGTGCATCCCCACACCTCCACATGCACACACATATATGCACACACAAACATATGCATACACATATGCACATGAGCACACTCATGCACACACACATATGCACATGAGCACACACACAACTTATATATATAAATATATATATATATACACACACACACGTGTGTGTGTGTGTGTGTGTGTGTGTGTGTATGTGTCTAGTGAGACAGGCTCACTGTTAATCCTAGCACATGGCAGGCAGGGGCTGGCAGATCTCTGAATCTGAGACCAACCTCATCTATATAGTGAGTTCCAGGTCAGGTAGGGTTACATAATAATACAGTGGCTGCTTTATCAGGTTATTGAACTTGGACAGTGGAAGGAGGCAAGCAGAGAGAAAACAAGATGTGTCTGTGGCAAACTACCAAACAAAATCAGCTTCAAGAAATAGAGATTTCTTTTGGCTCAGTTTTAGACTTTCTGCTCACAGTTTCCTGGATTTGTAGTACTGAGTCTATAGCAAGGTAGGTAGGAGTAGTCAGTGGAAGTGACCTGCCCCTCTTCCCAGTGACTAGAATGTAGAGAAACAGGAAGAGGAGAGACTGGGATCCCAGGATACTCATATGCACACCACCAATGACCTAACTGGTTTCCAGTGGGCACTACCTCTTTAAATGTCTACTACTTTCCAGCAGCAACACAGGCTGCAGACCAAGCCTTCAACACACAGGCCTTTGGGAAAGAGTCAAGATCCAAACTCTAGAAAATGTCTAACTTCTTCCTGTCTTTGGCATTATGTATAGATACACGTGTGCATGTGCATGTATGTGTGTTCATGTGCATCCAGGCATAAAGAAAAGGTAAAGGTAAAGCTAGAGCTATAGACAAAAGGGGATTTTCAAAGTGTCTCACCAGCTGTAAAGCAGAAGTAGCCTGCAAAGATTTGCTGTGTCTGTGATCACCAAGCCCTTACATGCTTCTGTGCGATTGTATAAACAGGAAGAAAGGTACGAGTTCTGATCAATCACCAGTGAATTCTTCTGTTGGCAGAGAACTGGGGTACTCAGAGTGGGGGGAAAGATGTTTAGTTATGGCCGTATAAACCATTATATATGTTAGGTTTTTTTCTATTCCAGTTTAACAGTGTTTTCATTATGAACGTATGTTCTACAAATAGTCATAATTGCTTTCCTTGAATCAGGCTGACAGGCTCAGGGAAGAGTTAAACATTCAAAAAAACATAATGACCAAAGACAAAATTAAAAAAAGAGTAATCTGCTGGGCGGTGGTGGTGCATGCCTTTAATCCCAGCACTTGAGAGGCAGAGGCAGGAGGATTTCTGAGTTGGAGGCTAGCCTGGTCTACACAGTGAGTTCCAGGACAGCCAGGGCTACACAGAGAAACCCTGTTTCGAAAAACAAACAAACAAACAAACAAACAAACAAACAAAAAGAGTAATTTGACAGACAGGCATGCTAGAAACAGCAAAGAGGTTCCCTCAGGGATTCCCAGGAAGAAAATATACTAGAAAAACAGGGAGTTAAAAAGTATCAGAGAAGCCGGGCAGTGGTGGCGCATGCCTTTAATCCCAGCATTTGGGAGGCAGAGGCAGGCCATTTCTGAGTTTGAGGCCAGCCTGGTCTACAGAGTGAGTTCCAGGACAGCCAGGGCTATACAGAGAAACTTTGTCTCGGGGGTTGGGGGAAGTATCAGAAAGAAGATAATAGCTACAGAAGACAAGAAAGAATCAACATATGAATAATTGGCACTCCTGATGTTGTTCTGTAGGCTGTAATGAAACCTTAAGGCTTACAAGGGCACACAAATGGATTTTCCTAAAAGTATAAAGACTGAGAAAGATTGATGTGAATAATAAAAAATTAGAAATACCTTGATCTGTTTACTTCAGGGACAAAAAGTCTTTTGGACACCCAACCCCTCCTCCCACACCACCAAACATAAAGCAAAAACAACAAAAAATCCCAACTATTTGTAAGTAATTATTTTTTTTAATTGCTCTTGTGCATGATCAGAAGGGGAAACAGAATACATTGGCTAAGGTATTGTGTAACCCTTTCCCCGCTGAGTCCCTGCAGCGGTTTGGCTTAGATAGTGTGGTCTCTGCACCATCCTCGATGCTGACTTCAGAGTTCCGCTGATACCCCCAGAACATTGACACCTGGTGAGCATTCGCAATGCTGGTGTCTTGCTGATTGACGGAGAGCCAATGAATGCCTTCCCCGCCTGGGCATTGAGTGTCCTTCATGGTTGGCCCTCACATGGCTTTCTGAGGACTAATGTTTACAGTCTTATCATCAGGAATAGAACAGAATTGCACATCAACAGGCCTATTCATAAAGTCCGCCCAGTGACAGGGACTTGGATGTCAGGCACCTTGGGAGTCTATTGAATCACTTCTTCGAAGTGTCCACTGTTTTCCTCCTGTGACAAGATAGTTCATTGATGGCCACAGACACCCACTTGTCTCCAAACTTACTCTGGCTCACAGCACAGAGCGGAGATGAAGTGTTATTACTTTGTAGGAGTTTTATTGTTCGGAGACGCTCTCTTGCTATGTACCCTGTGCTGGTTTTGAGCTCATAATCCTTCCTGTCTCGGCTTTCAAGAGCTGGGATACAGGAGCATGCACCGAATATGGCTCCTAGTAGAAAATTTAAGAGCTATTATACAGTTTCTGCATGTTTCCCTAAGGCCAGCCCATATAGGGGCCGCTTCTTTAGCCGGGGTACTGAAAACAGACGCAATTAAGTCAAGTTTAGCAATGCAGAGACTGGTGGCTGATAAACATGAGAATACGTGACTACAGAGTGCTCAGTCCCAGACTGGGCATTTATATCAGCTTCCTCACGGCACAGGGAATAGCACTCAAGATGGGGAGGAAAGACTGTGGGAGCCAGGGACTGGGGAAGAGCTGTGAGGTGCTGTCTTCTGGACAGGACACAGACTCTGCACTCATGAGCTCACTGTAGAAACGGCCACTCCCACTAGATCAAGCCAAAGGCACCAGCAACATTGTGGCAGGCAGCCCCAGACTCAGGGAGTTGCAAAACAGAGCAGAGAGGGCAAGAGGAGGTGGAGACGAGCTGAGGGGTGTTGGAGGGTGGGGGGATGGTGGGAGTGGAGGGTGGGGGACGGTGGGAGTGGGGGTTAGGGGGATGGTGGGAGTGGGGGGTGGGGGGATGGTGGGAGTGGGGGGTGGGGGGATGGTGGGAGTGGGGGGTGGGGGGATGGTGGGAGTGGGGGGTGGGGGGATGGTGGGAGTGGGGGGTGGGGGGATGGTGGGAGTGGAGGGTGGGGGGATGGTGGGAGTGGAGGGTGGGGGGATGGTGGGAGTGGAGGGTGGGGGGATGGTGGGAGTGGGGGTTAGGTACGTCAAAGTATATTATACACATGTGTAAAATTTCCAAAAACAAAAACTATTCATTAAAAAATACAATATTAACTTTTTTTTTTTTTGAGACAGTGTTTCTATAGTTTGGGCTGTCCTGGAACTCACTCTGTAGACCAGGCTGGCCTCGAACTCAGAAATCCGCCTGCCTCTGCCTCCCAAGTGCTGGGATTAAAGGCGTGTGCCACCACCGCCCGGCCAATATTAACTTTAAAAAGATGGGGGCCGACTGCTCACAAGTCTCTGAGGTTGATGAGACTTAGAGCCTCGAAGCTGAGCATTTCAAACATATCTGTAAAAGGTTTGGAAGATGCTGAAGTTAGTGAGGAGTCTCTGCAGCATAGGTCTGCGGAAGCTGGCTGCTTACGAGTCTCTCTACCTTTACGGACTTGAGTATTGGTTTTCGTATGACCTGTGTGCTTTTCCGAAGGACTCTTGATTTATGAGAAACCTCTGGAGTGAGGCCAATGAATGGTCATTGCAGAAGAGCCCTCCTTCACGAGATTCAAGCTGAAGATATTTCAGATGACCTTGATTGAGGATGGGATGACCTTGCCTGAGATGTGTTTAAATCACATTGCTGTGGTATACTTGGAACACCATAGCAGGGGACAGCTGAGCCCAGCTATTGGGAGCTGCTAACACACACACACACACACACACACACACACACACGCACAAACACATCAATCTATCTATCCCAGTTGCTGGGAACTACCATATATATGGTACATATATATATATATATATAAATATAAGAATATATATATGAATATATGTGTATATATGTGCATATATACACACAGACATATGTATGTGTGTGTGTGTTTGTGTGTGTATGTGCATAACCATACACATATATTTTTTTCCTGAAATGCCTTGAAAATATAAAGTCAAAATATCGTTGGGACTGAGGATCACACCTCAGCTTGGGACTTCATCCTAGGAGCTCCCCACACAGAGAGGGTGGGTTAAGGAGAGAAAGGAGAAGGGAGACGTCGTAGCTCAGGAGGAGTCACTCCTGACTTTGTTCCTCCTTTGCCTTTAAGTCTGAGTCTGTGATGGAGTTATCTATTCCCTCTGGAGCAGGAAATCCCACATCCGCACACAGAATCCCCCTGGACACGTGTCTGAGATCACTGTATATTAGGGATCCAATCGCAGTTCAGCGTTGATGGTTTCAACAGGTTGCAGCAGCTCTTCAAAGCATAGAGGCTGAAGTTTCCTCCTGGGATGACGTCATTTGGTCCCTTGGCCACAGTGCTGGTGGAGGCAGAAGGAACTCATTAGCTGTGCCTTAGATGGGAGCAGGAGGGGAGTAGACAAGGGTGCGCTGGAAACGGTACAGGGCAGGAAGCTGATTCCCTGTTCCCGGCCTAGACAGGTGGGTTTAAGGCAGAGACTCCTGATAGTTAGTTTTGGTTCTCAAATTCTGGGTTGCCTTGAGGACTCCTGTTTCTTTCAGAATAGCAATGACATGGTAGAACTTATTCTTTTTTTTTTTGTTGTTTATTTATTTATTATATGTGAGTACACTGTAACTGTCTTAAGATGCTCCAGAGGAGGGCATCCGATCTCATTACGGATGGTTGTGAGCCACCATGTGGTTGCTGGGATTTGAACTCAGGACCTTCGGAAGAGCAGTCAGTGCTCTTAACCCCTGAGCCATTTCTCCAGCCCCCGTAGAACTTATTCTTACAAAAACAATAAACAATAAAATAAATAAATGAAAAGGCACGTGTATATGGGCTGAAATGATGACTGGGCAGTTAAGAGCACTGGCTGGCTGTTCTGGTGGACCCAGATTCAATTCCCTTGACCCTCAGGGCAGCTCACAACTGTCTGTAACTTCAATCCTGGGGGATCTGGTGCCCTCTTCTGGCCTCTATGGGCACTGCATGCACTCACTCAGTGCACAGAAATACACGCTTATACATACTTAATGAAACAAACCCCAAATCTCAAAAATATTAATTTGTATGTGAATAAGAACAGGCCGATTGAAGGCACTGATTTTGCTGATAGAAACTAGAGGTGGAGATGGCTGTCAGGGATCACCGGTAGCCTAGCCTCTTACCCACCATGCCCTCTGCCATACTGTCAGGACACCTTCATTCTTTGAAAAATGATGCAGTTAAAAAAAAAAAAAAGCTAGGCAGCTAGTTAGAAAACAGCCACTGTGAGGTCATCGAGGCTGGACTCCTTCCCACAAAATCAGTCTCTACCCTACCTCCTTTGTCACGGAACAAGCTAATTTTTCAAGTGAACATTAGTGACAAGCAATGGGAAGTGACATCACAATTGCAGCGGCTTAAGTTGGAGCATGCTGGGCTGGAGAGATGGTTCAGTGGTTAGAGCATTATCTGCTCTTCCAGAGGTCCTGAGTTCAAATCCCAGCAACCATCTGTAATGGATCCGATGCCCTCTTCTGGTGTCTGAAGACAGCTATAGTGTACTCATGTACATACAATAGATACATCATTTTTTTAAAAAGTTTGAACATAGCTGTATAAAAGGGGAGTTACAGATCAGACAGGTCTGCAGGCTGGGGCAGCGGGGTCTGCCGCTATCCGCCAATGGAAGGCAATTCCTGGGGAAGCATGGCTGTGTGTGCAGATGGGTTTTTCTTTCTTCAGTTCTCTCTGCTCTGTTCTGAGTTGTCTGTGGTCCTGACTGGGATCTGAGTTCCCTCTCTGCCCCTGGGCGGAGATGGGACATGGTAAACTTCCCAGAAAACCCTAACATCTTTATCTGTTAAAGGCTTTCTGGGAAGAACAAAGCATTGTCCTGGATCTAAACAGGCCTGCCTGCCAATCGCCTGGATGCCTGCCAATCACCTGGACAGGAAAACACTCCCCAGGAAAGGCCTTTGAACAATAGCACAGATATAAAGCTTATCTAGAAATGTAGGTTGGCCACAGTCCACTCCTGTCCCTTGAGGCGGCTCCACTTTCCTCTGTAATAAATACTACGCTCCATATCTCATCCAAGGTCACTAGAAAGGCTACATATCTCCTCTGAGGTCACCAGGAAGGCTACATATCTCGATATGGGGACCGGAGCTGCTCCCAGCTGAGGTTCTAGCCGAGGTAATTCGATAATTCGTCAGCTTTGTGGATGGGCCTGAAGTCCCCGCCTTGACCATGCTGGGCTAATATCACTTGGATAGACAGAGCCTCTTTAAGGCCTCATTTTGTCAAATGCAAAGGAAAACTAGGATTGTGCCCAACTTACACGGTGATCTCAAGGTTGAAGTGAGCTCGTTCACTCCGAGCGTGTAACGCAGAGGGGTTTGTATACTATACTCCCGAGCAGCCTAGGAGAGCGTTTTAGTTTCTGGTTATCTAGTAAGATCTGACAAGGTAAGATTGCAAGGTTGTTAGAAAGGCCTAAGTTTTCTCACATGACGGACAGTTAAGGGGTCGAAAACAAACGGGTGTGGTCTTCATGCAGGGATTGTGGTGTGTCTGTTCACTACAAATACAACGCGACCACGCTATCTGCCTGTCTGCTTACTGTCAGGGAACAGAGGTGGGCGTGGCCCAGTAGTCATGGCAACCCTGGGGTTACACCTACCGCTTCCTACCTCTCAACTGCACGTGACCTTGGAAGGGTCTAGAATATGCAGCAGATGGAAGGTTAGCGGTAGGTGGATCTCTATGACGCAGCTTCAGCAACTCATCGGTGTTGTGTGAGATTTTTCAGTGATACACACATTTGGGGGTCGCCCACACTTCTATAAGGAAGTCCAACAGTCTCACTGGCTCACCAAGCAGGGCTGTAAGCGACTGTCGGCTCCCTGTCTGGGGTGAACAGATATCTGTCCCTGCCTCCCCCAGGAGAAGTACACAGCCCTGGCCGTTACTGAGACCGCATCTACCTGTTGAGCAGATTTCGGCAACAAGCCAGCACTTCGGTGGTGTTGCTGAGCACTTTGCCGGTCTCTAGAACGTGGTGGCAGTTGGTATCCACCGGGGTGTCGGAGAGGATGCCTGGAAAGGAACCGTGCCGTTTATTGTCATAATTTAACAAAATCCCAGAACTCCCCTTCTGTTCGCAGCTTCTCCACGCCACCCCACACATCCCGCTCCACAGCGCGCGGAGCCCGGCTCTGACTCTCAGCTTTCTGCTGCAGCATATGCTGCGCATGCGGCCTGGAAGCCTGCCTCCCCGAAGGCTTCCAGCGTGGGCGCCCAGGCAGGAGGGGGTGCATGGCGGCGTACCGGCGATGCAGGCTGTCATGAAGCAGGCGATGGTGCCAGCAATCAGCGCTCTCATGGCTCCAGAGGCAATGTCTCGCTTTCTGGACGGAGCTATGGATGCTGAGAGAGAGAAGGCATGTGAGATTAGGTTGATTAGAGACCCAAATCTGTGGCTTCTGTTAATTCTTTGGGGACTGAACTCCCGGGCAGTTGAAAAGAGACAAAAGATAAACCACAGGGACCCGCAGAACAATGAGAACACAGCCAAGCCATGGGGTTACTGGGAAGAGCCAATCAACGAGCTGATGTCTAAGTGGGCTGCCACCTCTCTGTCTATACCTGAGGCAGACATCAGTAATCGATGGCAGCATCTACAGTGAACTTCCAGGGGCCCCAGCCTTCCCTTTCAGATGACTGTTATAAATCTATGATGTTATCATTAGCTTGGGAGAAGCGTATGCTTGTCCATATTTGACTTGAGGTCTTGAGTGTATAGGAGAAGCACATTCCAGAGCAGGGGTCAAACAGACCCTGGAGGACTTGACTACTGTTGGGGAGCCGTTCTCCCTGACACAGCATTACAGAGCAGGAGGGACTTGCGAAAGTAGCATCTGGGGTTGAGGGATTTTCTTTTCACTTACTAAGTCCGCCGATCACTATTCCTAGGGAACCAAAATTGGCAAAACCACAGAGGGCGTAGGTGGCAATGGTCTCAGAGCGAATCTGTAAGCAAGCATAAAACACCAGTCTGTACATGATCTGACCCACCTTCAGAAATTCCGGCAGGCTTCTCGGGCTTCAGAACTGATGTCTATGAATAGGCACACACTGCCGACTATCAGATAACCACGGTGACTCCCCTGTGCTCTTAGGTTTTGAGGCACAGTAGAAAGAGGAATGTTTGAAGGAACATTGAAGGAACACTTCACAACAGACTAGAAGTTAGTGACCTTGACATCAAAAAATGTTATTTCCTGCTCACTTCTAATATTGTATATGACTTGATCACCATCTTTGGTACACTAAGCATAGTACTAGTTGCTGTAGATAAGACGTTGGTCCCAGCAAATACTTACATTATGTTTGTCTGATGAAGGACTTACTTAGCATATATAAAGAGCTGCTATAATTCAACAATTAGACTACTGCCCAAGTTTTATATACACCGCTACAAAAGGTATACAAGTGGGCAATAAGCATATGGAAAGATGTTCAACATTTGTCACTGGGAAAGTGCCAACCGCTACATGGAGAGCCAAAGTAAATCTTTCTTAAGTTGATTTATTTTAGGTATTTTGCCAGTTAACGAAAGTAGTGAAATAAAAAAGGAACTGACTATATACTATATATACCAAGTGTGTCGAGGACGCAGAGCATCTGGGGTGCTTAGGAGCTGCCGTTATGAATGCTCCGCGCTCCTGGTGAACCAGCAGAGTCAGAGCCGTGGTTCTAAAAACTGCTGTGGGGAAGTCTCCACAGCAGTACCCGTGAACCTTTGACTTACCTCGTGGATTTTGTTAAATAATGAAAATTGATTAATACCTCTACAGTGGGAAAAAATGATCATTGGTTGCCTGCAGGTCTTTGCAGTGGGGGATGTGGGGGATGGTGGGGGCAGTGTCTTTTAAGGGCCACGAGGAAAGTTAATTATATCAGTGTACTGGCTGGTTTTGTGTGTCAACTTGACACAGGTTGGAGTTGTCACAGAGAAAGGAGCTCTGGGTTCTATGAGAAAGCAGGCTGAGCAAGCCAGTAAGGAACATCCCTCCATGGCCTCTGCATCAGCTCCTGCTTCCTGATCTGCTTGAGTTCCAGTCCTGACTTCCTTTAGTGATGAACAGCAGTGTGGAAGTGTAAGCTGAATAAACCCTTTCCTCCCCAACGTGCTTCTTGGTCATGATGTTTGTGCAGGAATAGACACCCTGCCTGAGACACTCAGGAAATGGAGCTCTGGGCTGTCCGGGGAGCTTCCTCAATCGGCCGTCCTGCGTGCCTGCCTTGGTTCTTCGGCTGAGACAACCCCTGAGAACGTGAGGGTGCTCATTTGGAAATGTAGGAGTGGGTGTCCTTCCTGGGCAACGGGAAGACAGCGTGGTAGCGAGGGGAGTGTGTGGCCGGAGGGCTCTGCTCCTACTTAAGGGGCTGCTCGGGCTGCATAGCCTGGGAATGGCTAAGGGACTGAGTTCAGAGGTTTCTGCAGATTCAGCAAGCACGTCCAGTCTGGCAAAGGTATGGCTGAGGTCGGGTAGGAGGCTGCTCTGAGCTACTCCACAGTGAGAGGCCCCTGGGCATACCTGATTGAAGAAAAGATGGAGCACCTGACCCAGACCCGACGCTTCACCGGGCACAGCCCACTAAGCTGTGACCTGACACGGACCTGGGGGGGAGGTGCGTGCAGTCAAGGCTGTGTATGGTTTTATCAGAAGTAGAAAAGGCGGCTGGGGCAATGCCACTTTCTTTTGCCCCCAACGTGACTGTCCAGTGGAACAAGATGGGCTGAGCTAGGAAGAAGAAGGCCTCCTGCGCGTGCGCGTGCGTCCCCCTGCCGTGAGCCAAGGTGTTCAGGAGTTGGAGTCCTTGCCTCCTCACTGCGGCTCCACAGTAGCAGAGGCCGCTAAGTTGTGCCTGCCTTTGGCTGTGCTCGCTCCCAAACTGGATCATCTCTACAGTTGGGGCTCCTCCTTCCCAACAGGCTTTTCAGAGAACCAATTAGTACTGCCAGAACTGGCAGCTTGCTTTGCTCTTTAACAAAAAAGCGCTTTCTCCCAGCAACAGGGAAGCAGAAAACACGTCTGTTAATTTAGCCCATTGTTTGCGTTGGGCAGGGAAACAAACTGGTTTAGGTGACATCCAAACAAAGAAGATACTTGGCCAAGTCCCATTGTTATGTTCCCTGAAAGATGAACAGCGAGGGCAGGAAACCCGCAAAGTCTGTTCCTAGCAGATTTGAGGGGCACAGTGCCCCCGACCACAAAAATCATTCCGGTGCAGATTATCTTGGGGAGGTGACCTCACTTATCCATTTGATTGGTCTTTGGGAGTCCAGGAAGTAAGTGGTGACCTCTGGGGTGTGTATCTCAATACTGGGCAATATGCTTCAAAGCTGAGGACCTGACTCCAAATGGGTCATTTCAGAGAGGGGCAGGGATGGTTAGAAATGTCTACTTAATTTCTTTATGAGGCAGTTCTGGTCTTTAGAGAGAAGTGAACTGGAGATTCAGCTACAAATATGTCTTCACCCAAGTTAAGTTCCTCAGTCCATCAAAGCCCAAGGGGACATGAGTGCCTCTTTGCATGATTACGGGGTGACTGCCCCAAGGTTTCCGATCACAGACATAAGCGTTTTATCTTCCCGCCTTCCTCACACAGCAGCAACTGTGCCTGGTCATCTGTGGAGGATGTAGAGGCTCAGAGTGACATGCAGTCAGTTTTTTAGAACTCATGATGCTAGAGGAAGCCTTCATGATCAGCCGTCGGCTCCACGAAGGTAAGACCTGCCATATCTGGTCCCAGAACGTCCTCCAAAGGCCTCTATACTGATGGCGGGAGGTGACAGGATCTTCAGGAGGTGTGAGGGCTAATCTTTTCAACTTGACACACTCTTGCCTGGGAAGCCAGGCCCTCAACTGAAGAATTGCCTGTATCAGTTGGCCTGCAGCACGTTTATGGAATATTTTCTTCATTGCTAATTGATGTAGGGAGGGTCAGCCCACTGTGGGCGGTACCATTCCTATGCAGGTGGGCCCAGGCTGTGTTAAAAATGGCAGCTGAGTATGAGCCCGCAAGTGAGCCAGTGAACAGTGTTCCCTCTTGGTCTGTGTCTCCATGTTCCTTCCCTGGGCTTCTCAGAGATGAAATAGCCTGTAAGTGTAAACTGAAGTACACCTTTTCCTTCCCAAGTTGCCTTTGGTCATGTTGTTTATCAACAGGAAGGCAAACGGGGCCAGAAGTCAAGCCTAGGAAAGGAAGCTAGGCCTGTGTCCTTAAAGGGGATGCTGGGGCTGGGTGGTGGTGGCGCACGCCTTTAATCCCAGCACTTGGGAGGCAGAGGCAGGCAGATTTCTGAGTTCGAGGCCAGCCTGGTCTACAAAGTGAGTTCCAGGACAGCCAGAGCTACACAGAGAAACCCTGTCTCAAAAACAACAACAACAACAACAACAACAACAACAACAACAATAACAACAACAAAAAAGGCATGCTGGGCCTCCGTCCCCTCCTCCTTCTCTCTACTCCCCAGCCGCTCTGTGGTGAATAGTCCTACTCTGTTACGTGCGTCCACTTTGATGAACTGCTTTGTACAGAAAGCAACAAGGCCAGTGGATCATGAGCCAAGGTAAACCTTCCTTATCTTACATTGCTTACCTTGGGTGACTAGCACAGGGCTAGCTCCAGATGGCCTCTGTGCTGTTGCCTTAGGCACAGAGATATCTCATAAATCGTTGTGCACTGATGTCCCAGCTCATGTGACCCTAGGTCTGTGTCTACTTCAGTTTTTAAGCTTTCCCCACTCTTTCCCCCCTTTCTCTCTTTCTCCACACAAATGTCACATGGTCAACGAAACGTGACTGGAGATTATGCTGTGCTCATCATGAGCTCTATGAGAGCAAGGTTTGGTTGCTCTGTCCTGCCACACTCAAGTTCCAGACAGAAGAGCAAGTCAGTGTAGCTATGTGATAAGAATTATAAGAACGGGCATATAGTGCAGCACACCAAGTCAGAATGTATCTATATAATAAGAATTATACATACGGACATATTGCTGCACCCAAGTCACAGTGTATCTATGTGATAATTATACATACCAAATATTGCTGCACACCAAGTTACAGTGTATCTATGTGATAACTATACATACCCACATATTGCTGCACACTAAATCACAGTATATCTTTGTGATAAGAATTACACATACCAACATATAGAATATAGACAAAAATTATACATACCAACATATATTGTCACAGTGTATCTATATAAGAATTATGACATATAGAATATAGATGCAAAGAATTATATGTGCTGACTTATGGTCACAGTGTATCTATCTGATGGAAAGTTAATTATACCATATGTAGAATATAGACATAAAGAATTGTACATACTGACATATATTGCTGCACGCCATTCACAAATTTAGGTCCAGCCGCTTTCCTCAAATTGATTAATTTTGAGAGGTGGTCATAGGCCACAAACTCATTGAAGAATGTCTTGTAACCTATGAGCTTGCCGACCATGAAGCTGTCTTGCCAGTCGACTCCCATCATGAATGAGAGAGGCATGAAGATGTAGGAGCAGATGAGCTGCAGGGGACAGAGGTGGTGACACTCATTAAACAGTGATTGCCTCGAATTCTGCCACACCCCTAGGTGACTGGCAGGGCTGTTCCTGCTCGTCGGTGCCAGGAGCCCCTTACACTCAGTTGCACACAGCTGGCTCTTAACAACTTCGCGTCAAGGCTTGATTCCCACGTGGTGATGTCCACGGGTACATGACCCTTAAGATCAATGAGTAGCTTTCGTATGATATTGCATTAGTTATCTATGGAATATACTATTTTGAGAGAGTGTTTAAAGAATGTCCGTGGCTCGGTCCCCCCCCCCCCCCGCTCATTTTGAATGTGCCCCTTTCTCTTTTCTATGATGCATAGGTCTGTGTGTGATCCTCGCCACATATGATCCCCTGACTGGATTTTAAGCCTTCACTTCAGAGTGGCAAGTTAAGCAAACTTCTTACTGTTAAAAGCTTCCTGATTCGGTGTTCTGTTATAGCACAGGAAGCAGAGTAAAGCAGGAGCTGGGTTGGAACTGGGTCCTTGGGAAGAGGTCAGGAAAGAATGATTGCTTTGGGGGAAAGGGGGTGGTGCCAGCAGCCAGGACAGGGGCAGGGGGCAGCGAATGAGACGCATCTACAGTGCATGAGAGAGCACAACACAGCTGATTAGGAAAGGCTCAATCTGTAGCCCACGCTGGTCTTGAACTCACGGCAATTCTACCTCCACCTTCTAAGTGATGGGATTAAAAACATGAGCTACCAAACCTGGCTTAACTTAAAAGGTAGTCAGAAACAAAACAAGGCAGAATCATACCTCAAAACTCAGCTCTGGGTAGTTGAACATGCTTCCAAACCAAGACAGGGCGGAGTTCACAAAGGAGAGCAAGGCCAGGAAGGCAATCAGATTTGCAGCGATGTTTGCCACCAGGGGGATGGACGAGGACGCTCCCTGCGTGGCCGCCTCCAGGAGATTCCGGGAATCACTTCATCAAAAAATGGGAATTCTACAATTACCAGGGAGTATCTGTGGTGGTTTGTATATGCTCGGCCCAGGGAGTAGCACTATGTGGAGGTGTAGCCTTGTTGGAGTGGGCGTGGCCTTGTTGGAGTAGACTTTAATACATAGTCCTAACTGCCTGGAAGTCAGTCTTCCACTGGCAGCCTCAGATGAAGATGTCGAACTCTCAGCTCCTCCTGCACCATGCCTGCCTGAATGCTGCCATGTTCCTGCCTTGATGACAATGGACTGAACCTCTAAACCTATAAGCCAGCCCCAATGAAATGTTGCCCTTATAAGAGTTGCCCCGGTCATGTTGTCTGTTCAGAGCAGTAAACCCTAACTAAGACAGTATCTCTGGATCCATGGCACAGCAATGGCCTAATTATAGCTGCCCGGTAAGAGGTGAAGCCTTAGCCAGATGTCTTGGTCAGAGTTCTCAGTCCCTCACAGCCTCAGGATTTGATGGCTTATGACTCTTGATGCGTGGCTGTGGGGATGTGGGAGGCCACTGCTGTGGTGCCTTTCTCTCGGTGGAGGGTGAATCCTGGCCTTTGGGTGCGGTGCATCCACTCCTACCTCTACTCCATTGGGTAAATTTAAACCAAGACGTGACAAGACCATATACGTTTAAATACTATTTATCAAAAGTAGCTACCTACCAGGGACTATTGATAAAATCTCCAGGCACTACTGAGGAGTTGAAAGGAAGCCCATATCCCCGCAACTTCATTAAAGACTGAATCCCACGGTGTGATCTTCTCTGATCTCCCATGAAACCCTCTTATCTGAGAGGTCTATCCCTAAAATCTAATCACTACCCCCTGTCCCCATTTCTTTACTTTTCCCCTACACAGCTGCATCCTTACATAACATACCTGACATAAAACACCAAGCAAGGAGACTGGAGAGATGGCTCAGAGGTTAAGAGCACCGATTGCTCTTCCAGAGGTCCTGAGTTCAATACCCAGCACCCACATGGTGGCTCACAACCATGTGTAATGGGATCTGATGCCCTCTTCTGGTGTGTCTGAAGATAGCCTCAGTGTACTCATATACATAAAATCAATAAAAGAAATCTCAACCAGCTAGGCAGTGGCAGCGCACGGCTTTAATCCCAGCACTTGGGAGGCGGAGGCAGGGGGATTTCTGAGTTCGAAGCCAGCCTGGTCTGCAGTGAGTATAGTGAACGGCTTTAGCTGCTGAGCCCCGCCTCTGCCCCAGACAGTAGTTTAATACTCTGCATATAGAACAGAGCCCAGTGGCCTGGATTCTTTTTGCTTGTGGCGTCGAGATGGAACTTAAAAGCGTTTCAGACTTCAGAGCAGTTTTGATTTTAGGTTTCTGGGTTTTGGATGTCTGCCTTTCACCTCATCCCTTAGACAAGCCGACTTCACACTTCACTCGGAGTTATGAGTATTCCCACGTGAATAAGGCCTGGAGTTCAGACGCGTGCTCGCTAAGTTATGTGACGTAACGAGATACGTATATCTTATATGTCTTATTCCTGCAGTCCCTCTGCAGGTTTTCTTCTTCACTGATCAGAAGAAAACAAAGCCACCTTTTTATCCCACGAGGGATCTTGGAAACAGCCGTTCTATAGCTTCCCAATAGTCTTAAAGGAGAGCTCAGTGAACAGCCCGTGCAGTTATCAAGAAACACTTTATAAGAAAGACATGTTTAGCCGGGCGGTGTTGGTGCATGCATTTAATCCCAGCACTTGGGAGGAAGGCAGGTGGATCTCTGAGTTCGAGGCCAGCCTGGTCTACAGAGTGAGTTCCAGGACAGCCAGAGCTACACAGAGAATCCCTGTCTCAAAAAACAAACAAACAAACAAACAAACAAACAAACAAACAGACAGACATGTTTAGAAAGGCCTTCATGAGTATTAAAGGAGGAGTTTGTTTTGTTTCCTAGGCATAAATCTAAGAGCTCACTGGGAAATTAAGTGCAATGCATTCTAAGGCCACAACTGGCTGGGCCTTCTTCCTATTATCAAAGTTTGGTTTTGGTATCCTGGCCTGTACGGTTGTTAATTAGGTAACACCTACCCACTTTCCATTTTCATGGCATTCTTGAGGGTTATTTTGGGTTTCTCTGTTTCAGGCCAAAAGAGTTTGGACACAGCCAGGGCTGCGGGTGCGGACATGACCGAGGCGGTTAGCAAGTGTGTGGATGACACCTGTAGCAGAGAAGAAGGAAGGAGCTGATCCTGTGCCAGAGGCTTGGAAGAACACCTCAGCCAGTGCCCAGTCAGAGGACAAGACAGGAATTCGTGTCACCTGACCACCCCCTTGGGAGAAGCACAAAGCCTAAATCTGGGTATCTGGGATGAGAATTAACCCTGGATTGTGGGAACTTTCAAAGGTTCCTACCCTTCTGTTGTCTCTCCGAGGACCCAGCTGGTCTCTACAACCTACATTTGTCACATCCTCAGTTCAGATGGGGGCACTGGAGGCAGGAGGGGCAGGGCCCGCGTGCAGAGGCAGACAGTCCCCATCTTCCCACCTTGGAACCCTGCCTGTCTTTACACAACACTAACCCACACACTGTCCCTTGATCCTGTAAACTATTTCTACCCACTACTTCTTCCCTACCCTTGTAGTTGGATTATTTTGTTTTTTTACCCCCCTGTGATGGCTAATCTTGGTTGTAACTTGACTGCATCTAGGATCACTAAAGCCCAAGCCCAGGGTGCTCCTGGGAGGGATTTTTTTGATCCGACTGTTTGAGATAGAATGGTTCACACTGTGGACCTCAGTTTCTGGTGGCAGCAGGGTTAAAATAACATGAAACAAACTTGGCTTTCTGCCTGCCCGCCCCCACCCCCCTGCCCGCCCCCACCCCCCTGCCCGCCCCCTCCCTCCCTCCCTCCCACCCCCTCCCTCCCTCCCTGCCCGCCCCCACCCCCTGCCCGCCCCCACCCCCCTGCCCGCCCCCTCCCTCCCTGCCCCCCACCCCCTCCCTCCCTCCCTGCCCGCCCCCACCCCCCTGCCCGCCCCCTCCCTCCCTGCCTGCCCCCCCACCCCTTCCCTCCCTCCCCCCACCCCCTCCCTGCCTGTCCCCTCCCTCCTTCCCTCCCTCCCTTCCCCCCCCCACTGTGCCCGCCCCCTCCCTCCCTGCCTGCCCCCACTCTGAATCATGAGCCAACCTATCCTGCTGCTGTACCATCTCTCCACTGGTACTACAACTACTTCATCTGGCTTCCACTGCAGACTGGATACCAGCTGCTTGCCAGCAGTCCTCTAGGTCTTCAATATCAGATTCAGACTGCTGAGACAGTCAGACCCAAGGACCGAACAACCACCGGTGTTCATCAGCCTCTAGTGTCAGACAGCCATGGCTGGATTACCTGGGCCATATTCCATCCTAGGGGATCCTGAGTATGTGTTCCCCGCCCCGTTCCTGCCACACCTAGCTCACTTGTGAAGGCAGCATCCCTATCTGCAGGGGGGCACATGACCACTGTGACAGTATCCCTACTTAGGGTCAGGCAACCATCTATGGCAGGACCCCTATCTACAGTGGGGGCAGGTGACCATCTGTGACAGTACCCCTATCTACAGTAGGGCAGGTGACCATCTGTGACAGTATCCCTATCTACAGTAGGGGCAGGTGACCATCTGTGACAGTACCCCTATCTACAGTAGGGGCAGGTGACCATCTGTGACAGCATCCCTATCTACAGTAGGGGCAGGTGACCATCTGTGACAGTATCCCTACCTACAGTAGGGGCAGGTGACCATCTATGGCAGGACCCCTATCTACAGTGGGGGCAGGTGGCCATCTGTGACAGTACCCCTATCTACAGTAGGGGCAGGTGACCATCTGTGACAGTATCCCTATCTACAGTGGGGGCAGGTGACCATCTGTGACAGCATCCCTACCTACATTAGGGGCAGGTAACCATCTGTGACAGTATCCCTATCTACAGTAGGGGCAGGTGACCATCTGTGACAGGACCCCTATCTACAGTAGGGGCAGGTGACCATCTGTGACAGCATCCCTACCTACAGTAGGGGCAGGTGGCCATCTGTGACAGTACCCCTATCTACAGTGGGGGCAGGTGACCATCTGTGACAGTATCCCTACCTACAGTAGGGGCAGGTGACCATCTGTGACAGTACCCCTACCTACAGTAGGGGCAGGTGACCATCTGTGACAATACCCCTATCTACAGTGGGGGCAGGTGACCATCTATGACAGTATCCCTATCTACAGTAGGGGCAGGTGACCATCTGTGACAGTACCCCTACCTACAGTAGGGGCAGGTGACCATCTGTGACAGTACCCCTATCTACAGTAGGGGCAGGTGACCATCTGTGACAGTATCCCTATCTACAGTAGGGGCAGGTGACCATCTGTGACAGTATCCCTACCTACAGTGGGGGCAGGTGACCATCTGTGACAGTACCCCTATCTACAGTGGGGGCAGGTGACCATCTGTGACAGTATCCCTACCTACAGTGGGGGCAGGTGACCATCTGTGACAGTACCCCTACCTACAGTAGGGGCAGGTGACCATCTGTGACAGTATCCCTACCTACAGTAGGGGCAGGTGACCATCTGTGACAGTATCCCTATCTACAGTAGGGGCAGGTGACCATCTGTGACAGGACCCCTATCTACAGTAGGGGCAGGTGACCATCTGTGACAGCATCCCTACCTACAGTAGGGGCAGGTGACCATCTGTGACAGTATCCCTACCTACAGTAGGGGCAGGTGACCATCTATGGCAGGACCCCTATCTACAGTAGGGGCAGGTGACCATCTGTGACAGTATCCCTACCTACAGTGGGGGCAGGTGACCATCTGTGACAGTATCCCTATCTACAGTGGGGGCAGGTGGCCATCTGTGACAGTATCCCTACCTACAGTAGGGGCAGGTGACCATCTGTGACAGTATCCCTATCTACAGTAGGGGCAGGTGACCATCTGTGACAGGACCCCTATCTACAGTAGGGGCAGGTGACCATCTGTGACAGTACCCCATCTACAGTGGGGGCAGGTGACCATCTATGACAGTATCCCTATCTACAGTAGGGGCAGGTGACCATCTGTGACAATACCCCTATCTACAGTAGGGGCAGGTGACCATCTGTGACAGTATCCCTACCTACAGTAGGGGCAGGTGACCATCTGTGACAGTACCCCTATCTACAGTAGGGGCAGGTGACCATCTGTGACAGTACCCCTACCTACAGTGGGGGCAGGTGGCCATCTGTGACAGTATCCCTATCTACAGTGGGGGCAGGTGGCCATCTGTGACAGCATCCCTATCTACAGTGGGGGCAGGTTCCACATGGTGGGGACAGCATTCTCCAGCCTCAAAAACTGATCACTTTTAGAATTGGCTCTGCATTAGAATTTGGGTTTGTCAAAAATATTGATGGCTGGGTCTCATTCCATGAAATTCTTGTTTACTCATGGGTGTGGGTCAGAAAATTGGGACCTTTAGCAAGTTTCACGTGAACCTAAACAACTCCTTTCCAGGTGGCTCTAATGAGAAGGTGTGAGAACCACTGCTCTGGGCCACAACTGCTTTCCCAAGAGTCACGTGTTAGCTTGGTTGGCCAAACTATTCAACACACACAAGACAAAAGCACGGGGTTGTCTAGTTGCCAACAAAGCCTTGTACGGAGCCCAGCGGGGTCTGGATTTGGCTCACGGGCTAGTCTGCTGACCCTTGGTTTGGATCATCCTCGCTCATGTCAATAGCAGGTTCTGCTTTTCCACACACACAGATTGAAGTTTTTAGGCAAAATGACCTTGCCATGGAACTTCTCTGTGCTGTGCTTAGACATAATTATACGAAGGTGGCAGAAATGTGGCCAAAGCTCTCAGATCCCCTGGGGTCACTACGCTCAGATGCCAAAGCCACAGTGGGCTGCTTTTCCATGCTCGAAAGAGTGGCGTGTTCTCAGTATCACTTCCTGTCCGCAACAAGAAGGAAAAAAACAAGCAGAAATAGGAAGCAGGAGACTGAATTGGCTTTGACTGATGTTCCAAACCTTCTTACCCCAAAAGAGATGTATGCGCCCAGCACGCTCCCAGCGATCGTGGCGAAGCCAGCTGTCATGATGGTGTGGAGTTCTGACTTGGTGACGTGTGGTAAATAGGGTTGGACCAGTAGTGGAGACTCTGTCTGGAGACAGACATTAAATGTTACCTTTTAAATGTAACATTGTGTTCCCTGACGCAGTTGTTAGAGTGGCTCTCAGACCATGGCCGGCAGTCCAGGACCTCTAGAAACACAAAGTCTCCAACTGGAATCAGAAACTCTAAAGATGCCCCACCCCCACAGGCTTTGAGAGCTTTCCGGTTAGTTCTGGTATCGAGTCCTTGGGGTCCCCGAGTTCAAATGCCAAAGTGAACTCTCTCTGTGTGTATTTGTAGTCTGGGGTAAATCTGTAATGTGTGAGGCTGTTCAAACAGTCCTCAGCCTAGCTTTGGGCTGGATGCTACGAGAACTTGGAAGGCTGTCCTGAGGGCTAGCTGAGTATTGTCAGGATTTCCAAACTGCTGCGACTTTGGATCTTCAAGGCTGACCTTGGCAGACTCACACATGTTTTGGGGAAATAGAGACCATTATAGAACAAAGAACAGAAGAGGCACCCTAGGCCTTTCCTAGCGGCCAGGGTGTAGTGGAACAGGCTTGAGTCTCATTGGGGAGGGCAGGCGCGGCTCGAAATGTGGGGCTCTCCACCCATAATAGAAGCACTTTGGGCGTATTAACTATCAAATCGAGTGCTGCAGACACATGCGTGCAATCTTACAATTTTCTGCTCATTATTTCTAATTGTTCTGTGAGATTGAATGTGTTGAGTCTCAATTTATACGCTGAATAGGAGCCCGGTATGTGAGACCTTTTACCCTGCAGGTACCAGCAATCATCTAGAGATGGTGCCTTAATTAGTCCTGAGAGGTTTTATGATTATAATTATTATAATTTCAGCTCCTAGGGAAGGACGAATTACCACTGTACACACTAAAGACGGCTTCAGGATGGTGAGCCAGCCTTACCAAGAAGACTCAGCCTGCCCCCCAGCAGTGTAAGTCTGGGATTTGGGGCTGTGTATTTTTATGTGGCGTGAGTTCGGCTTTGAGTCTACTTTCTTTGCGCTAGGTTGCTGTCAGCACTGCCCCGTGGCCTCATCGGGCGATTCCGTCTTCCCTGAAGCTATGTGTCTGTCTCCCAGGCTGTGCGGCTCATTGCATTCCCGACCTGTGCGTTCCTTAGGGTTGCTCCAGTTTTGAGGGGTCACATTGCTTTGCTTGAACTGGGCCTCACTCAGAAGGCTATGTAGTCAGTGAGTCAGGGAACCTAGACACTGATGTCTCACACTCGAGAGGAAAAGCATCTGAAAGAGCTTCTGCAGGCTCAGGGGAGGTGGGCGGCTGGATGAGGCTGGACAAGGAATGTGTCTGTGCCTGGAGGACGCTTGGTGGGTGGCTTTTCTTTGTCTTCGTCATTGTCACAGGCATTGCTGGGAAGCATGTGAGGTACCCTATTCGCTATCTGTAGCCTGAAGACAGTGCAATCCTTTGAGCTGCTAGCTGCAGCAGAGTTGACCAAAGGCCTCACTAATGGGGAGAAGGTTTCTGGAGAATGTGTACATGAAATGCCCTGTGACTTGACAAAAGAGTGGTGCTCTTTCTCTGAGATTTCAATTACTCAGCTCCATACTAATATAACCTCCCCCCCTACCATTGTCTTCTTTTTTTGGACACACATACATATATACATGCACACATGTGTGCACATGCATGCTCACATGCATGCACACACTCATGTATGTACACAGTCACATACATGCACACATATATGCACACATATCCATGCATGTACACACATGTATGCATTCTCACATGTATGCATATATATGCACACACACAAACACAGGTACACACACATACATATACATGCATACACTGGACACGCATGCTCACATGTGTGCCCACATGCATGTACACACACAAGCACTCACAGGCATATATACACGTTCACATGTATATACACATACACACATAAACACATGTGCACACACATGTACGCATGCACGTGTGTGCACACATGCTCACATGTATGCACACACATGCATACATAGTACTAGGGATTTCATACTCTTCACTCTTCCCTAAAGAGATAATGCATCCACAAGGTCCTCATCACCAGTTTTGGAGAGAGTATTCCCATTGGCAAGCGTTCTGCTTTGCTTGTTTTCTGTTATTATAACTTACTTGCCCAATAAATATGTTGCCAGCAGCAACTACGGACTCAATGGGAGATGACCCCATAGTGACAAGCATCAGCCACCCGACCTACAAAGAAGGAAAGGACGAAGTCATCAAAGAACCACTTACATAGCAAAGACTTAACGGCCAGCCAAAAATCTAGTCTGTGTTAGGACACAAGTCTTTTGTGTCAGGGTGGTGACAAAGATAAACATACAGAAAATTCATCCAGCCCACAGAGCTGATCAGTCAAGTCTTCCTACTTGAGTCTAAGTCTGTATCATTGTAACTACATTTGAGCAATACAGAGATGAGCAATACAGAGTTTTTATAGATTAAAGGAAAGTAATGAATAAATCATTGCTACCATGGATGGAAAGCTTTTCTGTGGTCCAACAGTGACTATAAGCAACAGAACTGATTGCCCATCTATTTCTGGCTCTTTGGAGTAAATGCTATCACTTCCTGTATTACAGAAGAGGCAACAGAGGCACAGAGTGGTTACTCTGTTAAAGGCCTGCCCCCTCAGGAATACTAAGATGGCAGTGGTTGAAGGTGTTTTTCCTACTTAATTCAAATGAGCATGGTTTGGTGGTTCTGCCTTTGTGATGGCTTCGAGGGAATAGTTTAGATCCAGGGTGGCTCCCCAATGTTTACATATTAAAGGTCTGCTCCTTGGCCTCAGGGCTATTAGGAGGTGATCAGCCCTGGTGGTAGTGGCAGCGCATGCCTGTAATCCCAGCACTCTGGGAGGCAGAGGCAGGCAGATTTCTGAGTTCGAGGCCAGCCTGGTCTACAAAGTGAGTTCCAGGACAGCCAGGGCTACACAGAGAAACCCTGTCTCGAAAAAAAACCAAATCCCCCCCCTCAAAAAAAGACCAACCCCCCCCCAAAAAAAAACCAAACCAAACAAACAAACAAACAAAAAGGTGGTGACCTTTAAGGGGTGGAGTCTAGAGGGCAGTCAGGTTGTTGAAAGGCGTCCTGGACGAGGATCTGGAGACTGGTTTTGCTTTCTAGGCATGCGTTTTGCATGGCGCTCCTGCCTCACTCTCTATTAATGTATGTGTACGCTTTTGTATGGCTGTAGGCCACGTGCATGGAGGTGCCCACAAGGCCAGCAGAGGATGTCAGGGGAACCGATTTCCAGCCACTCGTTGGGAGTAACAGGACCTGATCCCAGGTACAGCAGAAAGCGTTCTTAGCGGCTGAGCCATCTCTCCAGCCAGCTTAGGATGAAGGTGAGACTCAGTTGTTGGGCCAGCAAGCCTATGCCTAGCTTGCTTTTTAAAATATCCTACACCTATATAACTCTCTCCAGAGCAGAAGCAACTTCTTCTTGTTGCTTGGAGTGCCTTGGGTGCCCCGCAGGAAGCTGTGACTAGGAGCGGTGCTGCTTCCCTGGGCAGGCATCTGACTTCAGTCTCCTCGCCGCAGAAGCAACTTCTGCGGTTTCACGGAGATAGCCATTGGGTTACAAATCAAAGTCCCTTTGGAGGTTCCTGAGGTAAAATTCTTGCTATGGACACATGCAGGACCACGGGTTGGGATCTAAGGACTTAGATGGCAGTAGAGGAGAATCTTTGTAGAGAAAGACGGGTGTGGTGTGAATGCCCGAATCAAAGGTGTTAAGACTTTGAGCCTGACCAACTCTGCGTCGTCCACAGACTCGGATGTGCCTTGGGCCCCGGTACCTTTCTGATGATCCACTGCATCAGCCCCAGATAGTAAAGCATGGACATCACGGTGCTGAAGAAAACCACGATGGGCAGGATCTGCGGACGGGGCACAAGCGTGGGCACTGGTCAGTGTGGACAGAACTGCAGGCTTCCCGTAAGCTTCCCCTCCGCCTCCTTCCTGCCCCTGGGAACATCGTCATGGAAGCCAAGTCCCTCAGAACAGAAGACTGCAGCATCTAGCCATCTAGGCTGTCCATCTAGCCCGCTGGACAGCCTCCAACGCTTAAGTTCTCTATTGCATTGGTTTGACTGTGTTTCTTGATTTATCTTATTTATCTTATTTAGTGGGCCCATTAAATAAGATAAATCAAGAAAAAGTATTAGATGAAGCCATTGAAATGGGCTGCCCATAACAGACACTACAGGTCCCTCCTCGGAGCCTGCCCCTGTCCCACCTCACCCTTCCCCACTATTCCCTAGCTAACCGGTCAGAGGCGAGATGCCAGGACAATTTGTACAAGATCTCATGTAGAAGAATCTCTATTAATGATACCCTTAAAAACACATTTTCTCTGCATCAGGGTTCTTTTCATTTTAATAGGCGGGCATAGGAAAGGAGTCTAAACTTACCTTAAATGCAAAGAAGTGGTCCGTATACTTTTCCCCGAAGACAAACATAGCTCCAGCATCAGTGTACCCCAGAAAAGTCTGAGTTGGGGAGAGAGAGAGAGAGAGAGAGAGAGAGAGAGAGAGAGAGAGAGAGCTCGTTACACACCATGAGCCTCAGGAAGGAACCGGAGGCCCCGAGAGGATGGGGAAGCGCTAGTGAACTCATTAAGCAGACTTGGGGGGTTATGGATGCCGCGGGTCTCTGTTTAAGTCACCCCTGCGGGCAGACTTCCTGCCATTTCTGACATTGGTCTGACCTGTACTGGCTGTGGCTATTGGTGCCAATAAGCCATGGGTGCTATACAAGGATGGCCCTAGTCACCACTAGATGCAGAGGAGAGGCTCTTTCTCTGTTTTGGGGGGCATCTAAGAAGTGTGGTACCGCTTGGGCAGGGTGATGGGGTAGGAGGGATAACGATGTGGTCCAATGGGAGGCACAGCTAGCGGGCAGTGGCCAGCTTAGCTGACTACATAGAAGAGCATGTCTGATAGACGCGGCAAGCCTAATTTGTGCCATGGAATTAAAATGAGAGTGCACTATTACAGATAAATTACCCACACTTAAGATGTCCCAAGGGCTACATCCAAATGTTAAAACTACAAAGAAAAGCAAAGAATTTTTTTGTTTTGTTTTGACTTTTTTTGAGTCAAGGTCTTATGAGCCTCGGGTTGTTTTTGAACAAGGCTGGTTTTGAACTCCTGACCTTCCTGTCAGCTCACCAGCTCTCACCTGACCTGCTTACCTGAACTTGTCTCCCCATCCAATCAAAAGCAACAAATCCAGGCCTAGTCCTTATAATTAAGAGTCCCAGAAGAAACTGTAGTCCAATTCCCCAAAAGACAGGCCTCCAGTAAACCTGTGGGGAAGGATGGAGACCATGAAATACCATGCGAACTCAAACATTGTGATGCTGCTTAAATGCACAAAACACACAGGAACGCTGGGCTGGGGGCGGGGGGGGGGGGAGCCTAAACCTTCAGAAATTGCAGCAGACGTCTCTTGATTGTAGTCACCTTTTTAGGATGTTAAAGGAGACCGTAGCCTTCTAGGGGTGTTTTCCCTTGAGAGCATTCTCATGTGTCTCTGGGAAAGCCTTAGCGGATAGCAGCAGAGAATTCTTTTTCTAATTAATTAACTTTGCTCTTTGACAATTTCATACATGTATATTTAATCATGCTAACCTACACTCCCTCCCAGCCCTGCCTGACCTCCTTATTTTTACAAATCTCTCTCAGATTTCTCTTGGTTTTGTTTCATAAACAGGGTCCTCCGGGCCGTTGGAGTCTGGTGGGTTTGGCAGTGGGTGCACAGCAGAAGACAATGACCTTCCCAGAATTTATCAGTAGCTGATCAAAGCCCAAGAGTAAGAGGTAGGACCCTGTGGTTATTGATTTTAATCATGAACTTGACACACCTATAACTATCTGGATCTCAGTGAAGAGTTATCTAGACCAGGCTGACCAGTGGTTGCATTTGTTAGGGATTATCTTTATTACAGTAATTGAAGTGGGGTGATTGTGGACTGTGGGCGGCACCATTCCCTATACAGGGGCTCCTGGACTGCGTAAGGGTGAAGAAGGGAACTGAGTTCAAGTGCAAACACACCAATTCACCACTCTCTGCCTTGGTGGTCCATGCTCCCGCCTCTAATTTACCCACGGTGATGGACTATACCCTGGAATCACAGACAAA
Organism: Apodemus agrarius; assembly: GCA_964023405.1. Classification (NCBI taxonomy): domain Eukaryota; kingdom Metazoa; phylum Chordata; class Mammalia; order Rodentia; family Muridae; genus Apodemus; species Apodemus agrarius. The sequence goes on along the minus strand of OZ030019.1, from coordinate 5,661,775 downwards.
TGAGCCCTTTCTTCCCAAAGCTGGTTTTGTCAGGGTAGTTTATCAAAGCAACAGGAAGTGAAACTAGACAGGCCCCATACAAGAAAACTCCATGCAGGGGTTGTATTCTATGCTCTTCTGCAATTCCACAGTTCTCTCTGAGCCTTAAAGGACACATCATAAATGTCTGACTTAGTGTTGGGGACTCACCCATCACACCTTGGGCAGCTGCAAGTCTCTGCCCACCTACAACCACTCACCACAGACACCTCAGAGGACGTTTAGATGGACCCAGAACCAGGGCCTCGCTCGCTCTTTATAAACTTGGGTGGGACAGCTGAGAAAGTAAGCTAACCCAAAAGTCCTGACGAATGACCTGGACTCAGAGAGTCGTCTCCAAAACACCTGGTCACACTGCAAATATTATGCATACAGTTATTTCTCCACTTGGAAAAATGGAAAGGCAGAAATTGATTTTTCTGTGCTCACTTATAAGTGGATTGGCTGAAATTCGGCTCAGTTGAGGGGCTCTTATTCCATGATAAAGGGAGCCCATGACCTTGAGTACAGACCTAAGATGATAGAAGAAATGTACTGTCATCTACGTTTAATCTCAGAGCAGAAATGAATGGCTTAAAAAACTCGGGGTTGATAGAATGGAGATGCTGATCTGAGCAGGGCAGATAATTCCCACTGCATTAGGTCACGTTGGCCTCTGATGAGTGCTTTTTTGTAGGTCACCCTCTCAGCCAGAAGGGACGGCTACAGCTTGTTGTCAGGATTCGCAGATAACAGCTTCAGTCTCAGAATTCGTACCCATCTCATGGGCTGTAGACTGATAAAAGGAGGGGGTGGTCTGGGGCGGGGTAGGGGGGAGAGAACAGGAAGAGAATTGGATGCAAAGGGGCAAGATTGTAACAGGGCAAATCTGAGAATGAAAAAGTCCGAATCAAAATGGAATTTTCACAGAACACGGGATGGAAGGTGGGGGTGGGGGTGAGGGTGGGGGGTGTAGTTCAGTGGAAGGCGTGCTTAGCTTGTGCAAAGTCCGTCAAGCCGCAGCCCCACCATTAACTGCACTAGCTTAGAATTCCAGCATTTAGGAAGCAGAGGATCGGAAATTCGAGGTCATCCTTGGGCAAGTTTGAGGCCAGCCTGGGATCTACAAGCTCCTGTCTTGAAACTAAAACAGTGCAGGACTGGGTATAAACACTAGTAACGGACCACCTGGGAATACAGGTCAAAGGAATGACCTCTCCTTTGTGTTTGTAATAAATAGAACTCCGAGTACACACGAGGACTGTTTTACTTGTGTGACTGGAAATCACTAGGAATAAAACAGCTCCTGACAAGCACCCTCGCACCTTGAGGACTCGCACGCACGAGGTGGGAATTTTGCGTAGTTAGAGTCTTTCACAGAGACTGTTTGGCTTCCCCCTCCTCCTGTGGCCAGTCTGTACTCACCCTGGTCGGATGTTTGGAAAACAGAAATAACAGGACGATGTACATGACGAGGCCGCCAAAGGAGACCAACTGCTGCTGGCCCAGCTTGGCCGTGTCAAGAGCCAGCCAGAGAATGATGGCCAGGACCAGTGAGCTCCAGATGACCCTGTGGGGACAGGAGGGAGCCCTGTCCTTTACTGTGCCCATTTGAATATTGTATCACGGCTTAAACTAGCAAAGAAAAACTGCTAATGAGGAGATGAAGCCAGCGTGCTTCAGACAGCCGTGGCTGCAGTGACACAGGTCGCTCTTACCTCCTGTCTCCCACCCTCACACGTCCAAGGCGATGCACATGGGCACAAGGAGGGCGGGGTCTGTCCAGGGATGCCTGGTCTTTGAGAGATGCCTTAGCATTCCTCTCTGTCCTTTTTGGGATGGTATTACCTTCATGAGAGGATGTGTTTCCTGAAACTGGGAGACCTCAGCAGAGCTAAATCAGACTTTGGGTTCTGTCTTCCCAAGTCTAGTGGATGTGATAGGCTGATTCACGGCTTCGATGGCCGAGTTGGGGAGGCCGCTGTGTGGGGATGGCGCTATCCTGATGAACTGGACTGATGGTGGGTGAAGTGTCCAGGGTAAACCCTGTGCTCCTCAGTGGGGAGAACCGGTCCCGTCAAGTACTCAATAGGACCACGTCTAAGGAGAGTGGAGCCCACCGTGAGAGGCCAAAGGGCAGCCCCATGGGGGAGTCAGGTCCCCAGGGAGCCAGCCCCTGTCCCAAGAGCAGGAAGCCCCTCCCCAAGTCAGAGCTATCCTTGCCCTCATCTTGGTTCTGACTTTGAGGCAAGTCAAGAGTCAGGACGTTGGTGAACGAAAAGATGGGACATTTGGCTGAGTTTTCTCTAGCCAGGGATAGAAGGAACATCTCACACTGAAACTAGGCATATGGTCACTGGATCATTACCTGAGAGTAAGCAGAGAGGTCATAAGATTTTTACATTTTTGTACAACATAGAAGATAGATATTTCCACTAAATAAAATTGAATGTGGGGAAGGAAATAAATGTCATAATTTTAATATACCACTTATACAGCTGAGCAGTGGTGGCACACACCTTTAATCCCAGCACTTGGGAGGCAGAGGCAGGCAGATTTCTGAGTTCCAAGACAGCCTGGTCTACAGAGTGAGTTCCAGGACAGCCAGGGCTATACAGAGAAATTCTGTCTAGAAAAAAACAAACAAAAAAAATATCACTTACATAAAACCTGTGTCTTTAGCGTGAAGGAGATTTTTTTTTTTTTTTTTTTTTTTTTTTTTTTTAGAGATCTAGGTTTTTGTTTCTTTGGTTGTTTTGTTTTTATGAGACAGAGCTTATCTCTGTACTCCTGGCTGCCGTGAAACCCACTTTGTAGACCAGGCTGGCTTTGAACGCAGAGGTCTGCCTACCTCTGCCTCCTGAGTGCTACAGATTAAGGAGTATACCATCACTGCCTGGCAAGATCAAGGTTTTCAAGGGCAATTGGCATAGAATGAAATTAGAGGAAATGAAAACGGAATCTAAGAATGACTGAATTCACTGGTCAACAAATAAATACAAATAATGCAATATCAGTTGGCCTAACTTAATAAAAAAATAAAAATACTTATGTTCATTGTGCATCAAAAATACACACACACAACCCAAACACAACTGAGCTGTCATTTCATCTTGGTCTTTATTTTCTGTTTGAAAAATATAAACAAGCAACTAATAATAAATAAGTGAAATAAAACAGATCAAATATGATTTCCATTTTGCAGATGAATTAAGTGGGATTATGCATAGCTATATAAAAAGAAAAAGTTAGAAAGAATGCAAGCTCCCACTGTCAGCCACCTTTGCTGTCTTGTCCTTATGAACCAATCTTTAAGTCAGCACTGAAACTAGATGGCATCTTGTGCTGTTCTCTGACCTGGGGCAGGACAGACATTACTAATTGATAATGCTCTCCTCGAACCAACAAAGTAGGAAGAGCTAAAGCCATCCCTGTATGACTAAAACACTGCTTTGTCTATGTCCTTGACCCATATGTAGGTATCTATGTGTCTTTATAACCCAGACCTGCAGATGAGCAGTTTGTCTTTGGACTTTTACTAGCACATCAGTTATGGGGCATCTGGTGACTTGAATAATTTTTATGTGATTCATTATCTCATTGTGGTCTTGTTTGTAAAATGGAGGTACTATAACAGATTGTGGTTATTTCTAGTATCAATATCCCATAAACAAGAATGGGATTTTAGAACACATTTTTGGAACAGTGGAGAGAGCCCTGCAGTAGGAGAAAAGTGGTATTTACCATTTCAGCCAGAACCAATGGCTGTCGAGAAGCCTTCTGCCGGGAGACAGGAAATCGTCTATGCGCTGCTCATATTTGGCCATCAAGTGATCCCAGACGACAAAGAAGATGGCCACCAAGGTGATCACAAAAAGAGGAAGGGCTCTGTGGAAGTTTATCGCACAGGCTGCAATCACCAGGGCCAGGAAACCTGTGCAGGAGGCAAATTCAGATGCTTGTTATCACCAAACCAGGGGATCTGGGCTTCCAGCCTGGGTCTGACTTGGGCAAGGGGAGGCTTAGTCAGGCACTTGGTGGATGCGGGGAAGCTTGGTGTGGGTACCAACTTCTCTAGCTGAGCCTTCTGCGTATCTCTCCAAGAAGTCCCTAAGATTTTATCACAGTGGGGAAAAGGATGCTTCCTTCCTTCCTTCCTTCCTTCCTTCCTTCCTTCCTTCCTTCCTTCCTTCCTTTTTCTTTTTCTCTTTCTTTCTTTCTTTCTTTCTTTCTTTCTTTCTTCCTTCCTTCCCTTTCTTTCCCTTTTCCCCTTTCTTTCTCTTTCTTTCTTTCTTTCTTTCTTTCTTTCTTTCTTTCTTTCTTTTTTTCTTTTCTTCCCTCCCTCCCTCCCTCCCTCCCTCCCTCCCTTCCTTCCTTCCTTCCTTCCTTCCTTCCTTCCTTCCTTTCAACTACCTTCTAAATTCTTGAGTTCTGACACTTGGTCCCTGTGGCTGCATTTAAAGAACACAATCTAGGATAAGAATACCAGGTAGTACATACCTTCAATCTTGGCACTTGGGAGACAGAGATAGGCATATATTTGTGAGTTCAAGGCTAGCCTGGTCTACGTGGTGAGTTGCAGGACACCAGGAGCTATACAATTAGACCCTGACTCAAGAAAGGAAGAAAGGAAGGAAAGAAAGCTGCTTACTCTACAGAGTTAGCCAAAAACGGCCTGCAGGTTAAGTCCGGCCTGTTACTGGGAGGTGGCGGCTCATGGCATTGGCTCTGTGCACTTCAGTCAAGTGGAACTGCAGCGCAGACACGCCTTCCTACTCACGTCCTGTCCACCATTGCATTTTGTTACAAGGGCAACATTGAAGGTCCAATGTGGTCAGACCTAAGACTCTGTGGCCTCCTTAGAGGGGAGACAGCTGAGCCTTGCCTTGTTGTCCTAGCTGCTGAACATCAACATGGCTCTTGGCTCTGGTGGTGCAGCCTTCTTATTCAAATGTCCATGGGAAGGTTTGCGTTTTATAGCCAACTTTTTTGTTTGTTTGTTTGTTTGTTTGTTTGTTTTAACAATGGGCTTTGAAGCCCTTTGCTTTGGGAACACACAAAATCAATCAATCAATCAATCAATCAATCAATCAAGGTACATTCTCATGTGCCTGTAGGCTAAAGCCTGGGCTGGAAGGTCTTGAGTCTTATCCTGTATTCACTCTCACAGCTAAAGTTTGTTCATGTTTAACTTTGTATCACTGTGAAGTCTGCCAGTTGCCCAAGTAGTCTGGATCTGCACTAGCCAAGGCGTTTTTTTTTTCCCCCATGAGTCCCATGAGTAGGTGATGGATGCTTTGAATGTATCCCTCTGAAATGTATGTGTTAGAAACTTAATCCCCCATGATAGGAGCAGAGGTGGGGCTTTGAGGAGGTTAATTGCGATTGGGTGAGGTCCTGAGGGTGGGGCCACCACGATGTTATAGTGGCTTCATAAAAGGAGAAATAGAGACATGGGTTAGCTTGGGCTATCTAGAGCTTCAAAGATGGAGCAGAAGGCCCTTGACAATGCTAACACCTTGGTCTTGGACTTCCCCTGTTCCAGGACCTGAATAAACATTTGTGTATTCAGTTATAGCAACAGAAAATGGACTAAGACTGTGAGTGACTTAAAAAAAAATTACTGGTTGGCCTCAAATGAGGCCGGGAAGCAGGCTTGTGTAGGCTTTCCCTCCAGGGATTCTTGATCGACTCCACCCCTTCTCTGTGAAGCCCCAGGGGGGAAGGGGAGATTTCCTTCTTTCCATAGAAAGTAACTCTTAAAAGACCCACAAGGAAAGACAACAATCTTCTCACCACCCTTTGGTATTTACCGGTCAGTAAAACAGCCCAGATGGTACGCCGGAGAACGACTCTGTGCTTTCTATAAAACTCACAAACTGTATCATACTTCCTTTCCAAGAACCTGCAACATAAAGGCAAACAGGCCACAGAGGTGAATGCCCCGGGATGAAGCACCTGGCATGTGAAGCCTGGGTTAGGCCGTATAAAGCAGCAAACAGGTTTCTGAAGCCGCATCCCAAAGCAGAAGATGGGACGCTCCTCTAGCGGGACACTGGCCATAGCTTGGAGTGGCCACAGGATGAGTGTGCTAAGCTCTGAGGGGGAGAGTAGTAACTAACCAATAAACCACAGGAAGGGTAGGGCTTCTGGGTGGACGCCTCAGAGGGTATCAGACATACACTACACTGTTACCATGGGAACCCTTCACCACTAGGAGGACGAGTGAGAGCAAGCGCTGGGAGTCAGAAACACCATCCTAGGGCAGCTGGGAGGATCAGAGAGTGGGAGAGACTATGTTTCTTTAGGTCTAATTCGGGAAAAGGAAAGCCAATAATGAATTATCCTCAATTGAGGAGACACTGTTTTGTTTTGTTGGTCTGCTGGGCACTGGCTTCTCCCGCTTTTCTCGTCTTACAGAAGCAGAGAGTGTGTGGTTCATTGCAGCAGTCTGGCCCTATGAGGCAGAGCCACTGTGGAGACGTGCTTTCTTTGGTTGCCTGGGCTGAACAAACTCAGCCCACTGGTGACGGCCTCAGTGCCATGACCATTGGTGAAGCCTCGGGACACACGATGCCTCCAAAGAGCTTCCCAGCCCTGGGCATAGCCTCATAAAGCGAACGGAAGGGTGGAGCCTGGGAGGTGTCCTCGATGGCATTCACATGCCCAGACCTCTCAGCCCCAGTTCTGATTTTTGAGAGACATTATTCTGATGCCTAAGAATAAAAGTTCTTCAGGGGCTGGGGAAGCCCGGTGAGGACTGCACACCACTCCTGAAGAGGACCTGGGGGTGCTTCCCAGCACCCACATGGTGGCTCACAATCATTCACAGTCTCAGCTCTAGGGGATCCGAAGGCCACTTCTGGCCTCCACTGGCACCAGGTGCATACATGGTGCACAGACATACATGCAGGTAAAACACACATGCACTAAAAAAAAAAGTAGACAATTCTTTAAAAAGTTCTTTAGAGATATAGAAATTTAAGTAAAAATTGACATAGGAATTTAGAAAGTGGACAGGTATATTATGATACAGTATCAGAGCGGAAATTCCAGAGTCTTCACTCTCAGGTTGACTGCCCCAACCCCAAATCAAGATAGTCATATTGCTTCAACCACGTACGATGGCTCACACTTGCAGCCCTAGCATTTGAGAGCAGGCAGGAGGGTTGTAAAGGCAAGTTAGAAGTCAGCCTGGGCTGGATAGCAGACCCCGCCAAACACACACCAGCTGGCGCTCCTGTCTTAGCGACTGTAAAAACTTGCAATAATTCAAGGCTACAAGATAACAAAGGCAACAGTTTATAAGATTTTTATCACACGTCCTTATTCTGTATCTACATGTGTGATCACGCGTGTGCCACAGAACAAGTGGGGCAGCCTGAGGACAGCTTCCAGCAGCAGGTGCTCTCCTTCCAGCAGGTGTGTCCTGGGGATGGACGCCAGGTCATCAGGCTTGGCAGCAAGTGCCTTTACGGTCTGAGCCATCTCCCTGGACCAGTTTTCTGAGATTTAATGTAGGTTTTGAGGAATCAATTGCTATTGATAGATATGGGGAAGATAAATTGACTCCTTACCTATGAATCGGAGCCATTAGTAGGTAATTTCTACCTTTAATGAGAAGACTGTCCTGGGTAAATGTAAAAATAAATTCCAGGTTCTGAGAGCAACATTGTTTCAAATTGACCACACCCATCACCCTAAAAGGCCATTGCTTTTTCAGAGAGGTGCTGGCTGGGTGGGTGGGTGGCACTGGAGGTGGTGATGGTTTCTAATGAAGCATAGTGAAATTTAAGAACAGAAGAGAATAAAACAAAAAGACAAATCACGGGATAAACCACACACCGGGTAGACGCGGCTTAAGAACTGTACCCTTTCTGATGCTCAGCATAGCTGTCTTCCTCCTCGTCTTCTTTGTTTCCTAGAGGCTCCTGTTCAATCGTGATCTGCCTGTCTTCCTGGAGAGCAAACACCGTAGCAAAGACAATAAGAACCCGGGTGTTATGAACTCCAGACTCCTTTGCTCAGGGTTCGGACAAGCCATGTTCAACACTCTCTTAAATTACTATGCAAGAAACAGCTCCCTTTTCTACTGCGTGGGCAGTTTTCCCCCTTTTATAATTACAAGAAATTCGGGGCCACGCTTATGTTCTCTTTCCTCCCAGAGAAGCCTTTGGCATTCCCTATCGCCACCTTTTGGGGTCTTTTTTTGCTTGTTTGTTTGTTTTTTGAAAAGGGAATATGTTTGCATTTCTGATCTTTTGTTCCAGTTTCTGCTGCAGTCAGTCAACACCAGACACCAGCTCTGCTTTTTTGGGAAGGGCTAAATGAAGTTCACAGCAAGGGTTGTATAATTCTCCCTTTATGTTAAACCAGCTCATTTCCAGAGCCTAAAATCAAACCGAGGCTTGGCTTGCAGATACAAACCCCTGCCTCATCCTACAAGAGCTGACACACTCCCTTGGGACTCACATCCTCTCAAGTGGGAGCACTGCCTCTCAACTGGGAGCACTGCCTTTGCCCTGATGATCTAAGTGCCTGTGTCAGAATCACTTTCAATGAACAATTTTTTTTCTGAGACCAGTATGAACTTTCTCCCAAATACCCATGACTGGACCTGTTTCCAGAATAGCCCCCTCTCTCAATCCCACAATTTTTCAGCTGGTGATGTTGCCATTGTACGTAGCTGGGAAGTGCTCAGGTGCATGTTGGCCATATGCAGGATGACCCTTGACCCTCTGCACTTAAAACATCCAACCCCCAAAGATACCAAAGATGATGTGTCACATAGCATGTCCAAGACAGACACTATTCCTTCTGCCTTTTGTCTCCTGTGTTTTCTAGGTCCTCAAGAACTAGGAAGGTATGAACCATAGGAAAAGAGGCTGAGTCCAAGGTCCAGACACCACAGTCAGGGGTGGAGGAGTGCCTGCCACTTACATCTTCTTTTAAAAACAGGTTTACTTATTTATTTTACATGTATAAATGCTTTGCCTGCATGTGTATGTACCATGTGCATGCAATGCCCACAGGGGTCAAAAGAGGGTATTGGGTCCTGTGGAGCCCGGTTACAGATGGTTGTGAGCTGTCTTGTAGACTCTGGAATGGCAAGAAGGTCCTTTGGCAAGAGCAGTAGTGTTCCTACCTGCCGAGCCCGCCCGCCATCTGTTCCCACCTGCGGAGCCGGCCCGCCATCTCTCCGGCTCCTTGTCCGTTTACCGCTACTTGGCATAGAGCTTGGCCGGCAATTTGGTAAATATTTAAATTAAATGATTGTGATGTTCTGTGTTCTCAGTGTGTCCCAAGCCACCTGCCACCTACGGAATGCTTCTGTTTGATTCTTTTCCTCTTTCTTTCTTTCTTTCTTTCTTTCTTTCTTTCTTTCTCTCTCTCTTTTTTTCTCTTAAGATTTATTTATTTATTATGTATACAATGTTCTGCCTGCATGGATGCCTGCAGCCCAGAAGAGGGCATCGGATCCCATTACAGATGGTTGTGAGTCACCATGTGGTTGCTTGCAATTGAACTCAGGACCTCTGGACAAGCAGTCAAATGCTCGTAACCTCTGAGCCATCTCTCCAGCCCTGTTTAATTCCTTCTTATCTTTTAAAATGGACACCCAAATCACCCCCAACTCCATTATGGGTGATGTTCCATTTCCTGCTCAGCACGTACATCTCCTTCCAAGCCGCCATCGGCTCACAGCCGCTTGCTCGTCCTGTGTGCATTCCTACTGAACCCTCCATCAGCATCGCCCAGAGCCCGCCACTGCCAGGCCAGCTGCTGCCCAGCCTGCACACTCCTGTAATGGCTGTGAAATGGGAAGGTTTGCTTTGTTCTTTTGTGAAACAATTAAAATAAAAAGCAGACCTTTGAGAGCAATTGCAGCAAAAACAAACTGTAAGCATGGAGATTTCCCATACACCCTCGCATGACCCTTCCTCAGATGAACCTACTGCACTGCTGGTCTCACAAATCCCACAGTTCCCCTCCATGGTTGTGACGTCTGTTCTTGGTCGTCCGATTATTACATCTAGAAACCCAAGTGGCTCCTGTACACCATGAGGGATTTTTTTTCTTAATTAAATTATCTGAAGTAGGAAGACTCATTTTTTAATTTGAATCTTTGGAAGTGGGAAGATCCACCTTAAATCTGGGCCACACCTTCTGCTGGCAGGCTATGCAAAGGGCACGGGAGAAGGAGGCTTGCTCTCCGCCTGCTTGTTCTCACTCTCTCTGCAAACGCATTCCTTCGCTGGCATTGAGCCTACTTCTCCAGGATTCCAGTGTACACTGGAGACCAGCTGGGACATTCAGCCTCCTGGACTGACCCACTCCTGGATTCTTGGACTTTCCATTGGTAAACAGCATCGTTCGACTAGCCGGCCCAGAGCCTGTAACCCAGCCGGACACCCCTCCACCCCCATATATTCATTTTATAAATTCTATCCCTGTAGCGAACCCTAACACCAGGGTCATTTCCTGGCGTGCTCCAGCACCCCTGGAGTGTTGTGCCGCATGCTCAGGGCGCCGGGGAGCCCTGCTGCTCACCCCCCCCCCCGCTTCCTCCTTGAGCCCCGGAACCCACTATTTCTTCACACCCCCCCCCCAAGGTTTTGCCTGTTTGTCCTCAGGATGATGCTACTGGCGTGGTGCAGGGTGTCCTCATCTTAAACTGGATTTTTAAAAAGATTTATTTATTTATTTATTTTATGTATATGAGCACACTGTAGCTGTACAGATAGATGGTTGTGAGCCATCATGTGGTTGCTGGGAATTGATCTTAGAACCTCTGCTCACTCTAGCCCAAAGTTTTATTTATTATTATATGTAAGTACACTGTATCTGTCTTCACACACCAGAAGAGGATGTCAGGTCTCATTACAGATGGTTGTGAGCCACTATGTGGTTGCTGGGATTTGAACTCAGGACTTTCAGAAGAGCTGTCACTGTTCTTAACTGCTGAGCCATCTCACCAGTCCTTTAAACTGGATTCTTTTGCTCCATACTATGCACGTATGGTTCCTCTAGTCCTATTTATGACTTTGTTGTTTGTTTCTTTCTAGCTCTGAAAAAATATTGCCCTATCTGGTCTGATTGTGGTTTTTCAGTTTTACAGCTGGGATCTCAGAGACTTCCAGCATTTTCGGATTAAGAATAAAAGCCGCTGTTGGCACGGTTTTCGTGTGGACTAGCTTGGTTGCTGGAGGACACTCATTGCACAGACACTGCACAGTATATTAAATGAGATAAACAGTAAATAAATGAATGGTGTGATCCCCATAGCACAGCACAAGACTCTGCATAAACTCGGGCCGTGTTCCAAGGTACACCCATTTTCTTCCCTTTCACCCCAACTTTCATCTTCCGGTTTTTGCTGCTATAATCTTTAGTTTTAGGCACTCTTTAGGACTGTTTTTCAAAGGGTGATCCACATGAACAATTACTTGTTTCTTTTTTCCCCCCCAGCAGCAGAAGGAATTCTTCTTGCCAGATGTGGTAGTCCATGCCCGTAAATCCCACCACTTGGGACGTTGAAGCCAGACGAACAGGAGTTCGAGGTTACCCTCCACTGCATACTGATTTTGAAGCTAACTTGGGTCACAGGAGACCCTGTCCCTTCCAAATAAACAATAAAAAAAAAACCCAATAAAATAAAAACAAAACCCCATGGGGACTGGAGAGCTGGCTCAGCGGTTAAGAGCACTGACTGCCCTTCCAGAGGTCCTGAGTTCAAATCCCAGCAACCACATGGTGGCTCACAACCATCTGTAATGGGATCAGATGCCCTCTTCTGGGGTGTCTGAAGACAGCTACAGTGTGTTTATAATAAATAAATAAATAAATAAATAAATAAATAAATAAACAAATTAATTAATTAATTAATTAATTAATTAATTAATCCCAGCACTTGGCAGGCAGAGGCAGGCAGATTTCTGAGTTCGAGGCCAGCCTGGTCTACAGAGTGAGTTCCAGGACAGCCAGGGCTACACAGAGAAACCCTGTCTTGAATAAAACCAAACCAAACCAAACCAAACCCCAAAAAACCCAAAATAAATAAATACCCGCCCCCCCCCAACACCTCCTTCCCCCTCCAAAAACAAAGCTCCCAAGACCCGTGCAGGCTAAAGTCTTCCGAAGGACTCGGGCTCAATGGAACCAAGGGAGGGCGCCTGCGTGTCTTCCCCCACCGTAACATCCTGGTGCTTTTCATCTTTGACAGGAAGTCCCAAGCCAGGCTAGCCCGGCTCCTGCCTCTGCCTCTGAGTCACTGGGGCTACAGAGATGAAGGCCCATGCTTGCCTAAGATTAGGCCTTTCGCTTGGAGATGTTTTCCCTTTCGGGGAAGTCTGAGGCTGGTCCGCAGAAGTGAAATCTCATCGTTAGGGTAACGTGTGTTTTCTCTCTGGCTCTGCCTTGGACACACTGGCAGTTTCTCCACGGTTAACAGGTCCTGGTTCATTCTCCACACCTACCTGTTTGGTAAATCCTTGTTCCCCGCTTTGTACAACTCTGTTCCTGACTGCGCTGTTTCCTGGAGTGTTCTGCTGTTCAAGGTCTTCACCCTAGGGAAGAAAGCAGAGTGAAAAACACGCCGTCCGAGCCCAACACCAGCGTCCTTGCGCAAGGTTCCCGGAAGAGCCCCGCAGAGTGGCAGAAGCGAGACTGCGTGTTCAGATGAGGCGCCGGGTTCAAGGAACTGCCAGGCAATCGTGGCCTCAAGGAAGCGGATGAATCTTGCTTTGTTTTGCTCTGATGGGAGCGATCCACGTGTTGCGCGTTGAGGAAGAACAACAGCGGCCCACCTTAGGCCCCGATGCACTGTGAATACAGACATCCAGTACCGGGTTGGGGTCCTAACAGTTCAGCTGGGCAGGTCAGTCACCCCTCCGGAAGGCAGATCCCTCCACCTCTAAGCCATGCTCAATCGATAGAAGAAACAATTATACCTTTAGTGAGATCGTGTACGTGACCTTCCCAGAATTCCTGGACCGAGCATGGGCGCATACAGAGCTCCAGCGCTGCAGCTTCCTAAGTATGAATAACTCTGAGAAGCAAAACCTTGCTCCATCTGGTGTGTGCGCGCGCCCTTGCGTGCTTGCTTCTGCCCATGATTTCCCTAACACTTCCCGCTTCTTTCTCAGAAGTTCCCTTCTGGCAGAGTGGCTGCTTGCCCACATGCTGCTCACCTCGAAGCCGCCATGGCTGCTTCTCTCTCTTCCGGGTAGATGCTGAGATTTACAGTTTGCTCTCCTGGGGTTTAAGTTTAAATTTAAACTCCAATAAAAATCGTCCTTGTGGGTCTGTTCTTGTCTCTCTCCCTGTCCTTCTCCCTCTCCTCCCTCCCTCCATTTTTCTTCCCTTCTGACCTTTCTCTCCTTTTCCGTCTTCCTCCTCCCTTTTACTGCCTCTGCCTCCTCCTCTGTTATTTTGAAGCCTGGACCCACTGTGTGGCCCTGGCTGGTCTTGCTCTAACAGAGATCTGATAGCCTGTCTCTTGAGTCCTAGACTGAGGCATGCACCACCACTCCCATCTTTAAATTCTTGTAAGGAGATTAAGACCGCCACAAGAGGGCGCCCCAATCGCCCTGTAACGTGTGGTACCTCTGATGGGGCTCCCCAGAATCCCTGACGTTGTATGGGAGAAAATGTGTTTATACGGAGAACAGAAAGAGGGCAGAGCCGAGGCACTCTACTCCTCTCCTTCTTCCATGGATTCTTAATTATTCCTTAACACTAAGCTGAAAGCAACCGGACGTGGGATGCTGAATTCCAGGAGTGAATAAACGACCTCTAATTACATGTGCGACCCTCAGCGGTCACATCATCCTGAACTTCGGGCATCTATTCACACAGCAGTGTGCTCTTTCTGACTCTGCAGAACCCTGAGGTTTTCTCTTTGGCCGAGCCAGCTTCAGTTTTCTGTTTTAAACTGCAGCTTTCTGATGCCCCCTGCTGGCAGCACCAGAAATCTTTGCTGACCGGATGAGACCTGGGTTTGGTAAGTCAGTGGACATGGAAAGTGCTATTGTGTTTGGGGGTGGAGTGCAAGCTGTTTTGCGCGGTCACAGAGGAACCCTGGGTGTGTTTCCCTTGTATTCTTGATTGTTCTGTCCAGTCGAGTCACAGCTTCGTGGTCTTTGTATTTCCAGGAAGAAAAACAGCTTGAGGATTTAAAACAGAAAAGGGAGTTATTGTGCGTGTGGGTGAGTGGGTGGTAAACAACCAGCTTTTCTCTTTGTAAGTTGGAACTGTGGGTCTGTAAAAGAAGCTTCTAACCACGTATTAGCCAACATTTCGTTCTATTTGTTAATCAGATTATTGACACCTCTGTACCTAACACCTTATAGGTCCCTGTTCTCAGGGTAAAACCTCGCAGGACTCCAACTGAGTGGGGGAGTCGTGGGAACCACGTGTATGTTTCCAAGCAATCAAGTGGGGGCATAAACCACTCATATGCATAAGAATAAATAAAACTTTAGAAGATGTTAAAACATATTTAAAATAACCCCCTGAGGTTGGGGAAAGTTAGTGCATTGTGGGAGTTCTCTCTTCTTGGACCCTGGGAGTGTAGTGAGTGGTGCTTCCCTCCAGCCTATGCTGAAGTCTTCCCTTCCCGTCCTCTGCGTAATGCATCTATACATTAAGACGTAGTTATTTAAGAGGTTTTCCAGGTGTGGTGCCTCACATATTTAATCCCAGCTGGGAGGCAGAGACGGGTGGATCTCTGTGAGTTCAAGGCCAGTCTGGTCTACAAAGTAAGTTCCAGGACAGCCAAGGCTACACAGCTAAATCCTATTTCAAAAATCTATTTGTTTGTTTATTATTTTGTTTTAGGTGTGGATGCTTCCCCTACATGTATATATGCCCGCAGTTCCCATGGAGGCCAGAAGAGGGCACCAGCTCCTCGGAATTGGAGGTGCTCAGAACTGAATGGTTCCTCTGCATGAGTCCCCGGCACTCTTAACCTCTGAGCCATCAGAGCCTCTTAAGGAACCATTATAAGTGGACAAATCTGTGAGCATAGGAGCCCCTTCACCTTAGTTGCGCATTGGGAAGTCTTGGGCTTGCCTCTGGAGCCGTGCATACTATAGTCTGGAAGACTAGTGGGAGAGACCTAGGCGCCCAGGAGCGGAGGCTGCGGTCCTATGCTCACGAACACTGTCATTTAGATTCGTAAACAGGAAGCGAACCGTTGGACATTCTGCTTAGAGGTCTATTTCATGGTTTCTCTAACAGGGTGGCCTTTCCCCACTGGGATCCATAAGTCCTGGTTATATATACTGCGTGGCCCCCTACACCAGGGTGTTGCTGCGCAGTGTCCACTGGGGGGCTCCACTCCACTGAGCAGTCGGACAGCAGCTGGGGTAACCCCACCTCCCCAGCTCCACTTTGATCTCAGCAGGCTCTTTGAGCTGGACCTGCTCAGGAATTAACATACTAACGAGCTAGGCAGTTAACAGGGCTTTAGTAGACCGAGCCCTCACCAGCGGTTTTGGGTTCCAGCTCTCACGAACAATATATTGCAAGAAGCTCCTATCTCTGGTCAAAAGAATGGGATCCGGGGCCCAGAGAGATGGCTCAGTGGTTAAGAACAGCGGCTGTTCTTGCAGAGAACTGGGTTCAGTTCCCAGCATCCATATGGTGCCTCACAACCATCTGTATCTCCAGTTCTAAGGATCTGATACCCTCTTCTGGATTTCATCAGCACCAGGCAGGCGTGTGTGCACAGGCATACAAGAAGGCAAGCATTCATACACATTAAATTAAACTGAGTTAAAATATAATCTAGGACCCTGAGTTCTATCTCTGGCCTTGGTGAAGGACGAACATACTGATCTGCTGTAAAGATGAGACTGTCATACACTAACTGTGGTGCTCTCCCACAAGAGCTAATCCAACCGCCTCTGCCAGTCACCAAGCTGGAACACTCCAACCGTGTATTTGAAAAGCGTGTCGATTTATGACTGCGTTTGCTTTGCTACTATAAGAAGTTCACGGAGCTGTTGTAGGGTTTGGGGTAACCTAAATCTCTGCTCCTAGGCTGTGGCCACTTATATTTGGCTCCAGAATAAACTACCTCTGACTGTCCTGGAACTGAACGTGTAGAGCAGACTGGCCTTGAACTCAGTCTCTGCCTCCCTGTTTGACTTAAAGGCAAGCACCACCAATAGGCCTAAGCTGCTTTTTTCAGAGTACTCTGTCATAGTGACAGGAAAAGGAATTAGTGTAAAAGATATCTTGGGACTCTTGAAAAAAAACAAACCGCAGACAACCCACTTGTTGAACTGAGGCGTGTGCGGTTGCTACTCTGGTGACTATGGAGAAATCAGCCACTCTTGAGAACTCAAAAGGAACTCCAGACTGACCGACTAGGGCAAGCTCAGACGCGATGGTTGTGGGCATGCCGATGTGTGGGCGGCAGTGCAGTTTCCTGCAAGTGGAAGTGGTAAAGTGGCCAAGGACGGGCTCTGGTCAGGGCCCTAAGCCTTTGACCTTTCTCTCGACCTAAGAGGAAAGGTAGTCTCTCCGCACATTCTCCCACAGGAAGAGACTCAACAACCACTGACGTGACTTCTGAGAGCTGACAGCGCAGAAGAGGCTCTCCTGAACTCTTCAGAGCAGTTAGAGCTAACTTACTCTAGTAAACCCTTCCACTGCCCCCTAGAGGTGGAGAGAAAGCATCTCCGCGCAGAGCTTAGAGCCTGGGCTAACGTGGGGGAAGGCAGCCACGCCCCCTTGCCCGGGGAGGAGCCTGACTTAAGAAACTGCGGGTTAGCAAATCCTCCTACCCTTTCCTGCTTTTTTGCAACGTCCACACCTCTGATTGGGCCCGAACCTCTCCCTGTTACCTCATTCTTTCTCAGAAGGCCCACTCACCTCTGGAGAAACTGAAGCTAATTACGGAGTGAAATTTGTCCTCACTGATTTTCCTGATATCAGTGTCTTGCCTTGTTCTTTCTGGGAAAAAATATCGAAAGCACTGAATCCAGCCTCTCCACTGACCAATTCTTAGATGTTGCCCGGATGTAGCTGAAGGCTAAAGTTGTACAGATGCAGAATCCCCCATCCACTCACTGCGTAGACCGCTGAGTTGGCTGCTTTTCCTTCCTTCCTTCCTTCCTTCCTTCCTTCCTTCCTTCCTTCCTTTCTTTCTTTCTTTCGTTCATATATCGATTCGGGAGCAACAAGAGTTTTTAACTTTCAGAAATAAAAGATTTGTACCAGTGGCTGTGCTGCCACTTTCTGTAATGCCCAGTACAAGACTATAATTTCAAACCCAAATAAATCGTCACACAGAAACTCACGCACGAGTGCTGTATTAATATCCTAAGCAGTATAAATTTATGCACAGGACACCACTTTGGACGAACAGGAGACACAGAAGGTGAATGTACTGCATTTCAGTTATGTCCAAAGCACACACAAATATTATATCTATTCTCATTGTTGAATACATGACCCTCCTTTCCAATTATCTTAAAATTTGCTGTTGCTATCGCCAGATAATGCATTAAATAACACCCATTAGCAAATGATTTGCAACTTTTACTACATGTTAAGAATATACTTAATTCTCTTTAATTAGTGTATAAATGAGTCATTTTAAAACTTAAGGAGGCATACAGCAACCCTTGAGGATTTTATCTACCCATGTGCCCATGTTAGCATGCTGCCTTAGTTCAAGAATTAATATAAGGGCTAGAAATGGCTTAGCAGTTAAGAGTACTTACTGCTCATGTAGCAGACCTGAGCCAGGCCCCAGGACCCATGCGATGGCTCACTGGTGTCTGTAACATTGGTTCTAGGGTAGCTGATGCCTTTTTCTGGACTTCTCAGGTACTATATGCATATAGTACACATACATACATACATGCAGGCAAAAGCACTCGTGTACACAAAATAAAAATAGATTTAAAAAACTTAAAAAAATATTTTTGGGGCTGTAGAGATGGCTCAGTGGTTAAGAGCACTGGCTGTTCTTCCAGAGGTCCCGAGTTCAATTCCCAGCAACCATCTGTAATAGGATCCAATGCCCTTCTCTGGTGTGTCTGAGGAGAATGACACTGAACTCACATACATAAAATAAATAAATCTTTAGGAAAAAAAAGAAAGCAAAATATTATTTTTGAAGAGAAAAATGAGGTTGGTCTGTAAATAACCATCTTGTATTTTATACCTGTAAAAATGTATCATGCTGTTAGAATATACTGAGATAAGGCAAGGCCTCTATTTTTCCAAGCTAATACAATGAGAACGTAGAGCCATAATTCTATGATAAATCACTTTACTTTTTTTTTTTTAAGCAAAGAGAGCTTTTTCATTCACTTGTCCATTTATAAATGGGAAAATTTACAATGCAAACTTCACACATTAATACAACTTAATTGCTGGGCATGGTGGCACACACCTTTAATGCCAGGACTCAGGAAGCTGAAACAGGTAGAGGCCAGCTGAGTCCACATAGTGTGTTCCAGGACAGTCAGAGCAGCATAAATCAACCAACCAAACACACACACACACACACACACACACACACACACACACACACCAAGCAACCAACCATAAAACAAAAACAAAAAACAACAAGAGAGTCAGTGGTTCAGAGCACTTGCTGCTCTTGCGAAGTACCCGACTTCCGTTCCAAGCAATCGCACAGTGGCTCACAACCACCTGGAATTCAAGCTCTAGGGGCCTGATGCCTTCTTCTGGCCTCTGTGGGCACCTGAACCCATGTGGCATAGGCTCACACAAACACACATGACCCATACAAATAAAAATTTAAAACATAGCCAGCTCTTGAGAAACACATTTTTAATCCCAGTACTCGGGAGGCAGGAACAGGTAACTTCTTAGGCCATTCAGGCCTATATAATGAGTTCCAGGTCAGTCAGGACTATCATAAATCAATCAATCAATCAATCTAAAAGAACCTGTATTTACCTTAGCAGGTGTCTTAGTAAGAGTTACTATTGCTGTGATGAAACACCATGACTGAAAACAGCTTAGGGAGGAAAGGGTTTAATTGGCTTACACGTCCACATTAGGACGAGAATCTAAGCAGGGCAGGAACCTGAAATCAGCAGCTGACCCAGAGGCCACGGAGGGGTCCTGCTCACTGGTTTGCTCCTGTGGTTTGCTCAACCTGCTTTCTTACTGAACTCAGAACACGGCTCCGCTCATGACAGACACGGCTTTGTCCCATCCATCACTAATTAAGAAAATGACCCCTCTGCTCAGAGGGCTCCTGCTTGTGTCAAGTTGACTTAGATTAGCCAGCACAGCAGGGTTACCAAGAAAAGTTGTGTGGTAAAGAGTTGCCATTGGACACCTTACCTTGTAGATACATTGTTATTCTATAAAGTCTATTGTTACAGAAAGACACAAATATGTTAGTCTGTTTCTTACATAGCCAGCTCATGACACCAACCCCCTGCCTCCTCCTCTCAAGGGCTGAGAAAGACAACATAGGCATTGCCGTGCCCGGCTCTCCCATTACTTTAAGGTTGGTTGACTTTTGTGCCCATAATTTGTGTTGGACTGTATATAATGTATATAATGATTTCTACCTGATTCTAATTCCCAGGATGATTTAGCCTGCATTGTATGATGTAAAGGAAGATCTTCCCACGAGAACTTCTAAGATACATTCTGAAAAGAGGGGACTAGGACCAGAGAAGTCTATCAGCACCAAGCAGCTCATTCTGAGAGCAAGGGTGTGGCCAGGCCTCTTTTTCTCCATGCAAGCCACAGTGTGATTCTTCGTGCGCAATTTCTGAACCTCTTTTCCTGAATATGTGCCCCAAGTTTGCTGCAGTCTGAATGTGTGCTTGAGAGTTCGTGTGCTAGAAACTTAATCCTCAGTGCAAAGAGTTGAGAGCTGGGACCTCTGGGAGATAATCAGGGATCCAATGATAAGTGGATGATGTCCTTATTTGTTGCCAGAGTGGGTTCTTTTTTTTTGTTTTTGTTTTTTGTTTTTTGAGACAGGGGTTCTCTGTGTTGCCCTGGCTGTCCTGGAACTCACTTTGTAGACCAGGCTGGCCTCGAACTCAGAAATCCGCCTGTCTCTGACTCCCAAGTGCTGGGATTAAAGGCATGTGCCACCACCCCTGGCCAGAGTCACAGAGGCCTGTGACCCATTTCCCAGCCTCTGGAACTGTGAGGAATTGATTTCTTTTCCTTTTCCCTGCTCCCTGTTACTTTTTTATTTTAACCCAATCTCTGTTGTTTTCGTGTCACAGGAAATGGGCGTGCACTTTCAATATTTGTGCTATTCATTCTTTCTGCCAAGGCCAAGAATTCACAGGTAGGCACTTTTCCTTGCTGAGGAAGCCAGTCTTTTCTTTGAGTTTACTGCTTTTATGTCTGTTTCCTTGTCTTAGATTTTCTCCCTACACTCCTGAGTTTCAATGTACAGATGTCCCTAAATCCAGCTTTTGTCATATAAGGCCTCTTTAAATCCCTTTAGGGCTGGAGAGATGGCTCAGCGGGTAAGAGCACTGATTGCTCTCCTGAAGGTCCTGAGTTCAAGTCCCAGCAGTGGCTCACAACCATCTGCAATGAGATCTGACGCCCTCTTCTGGTGTGTCTGAAGACAGCTACAGTGTACTTACATAAAATAAATAAATCTTTGGGCTAGAGCAAGCAGGAACTGAGCAAGAAGAGGTCCTAAATTCAATCCCCAGCAACCACATGAAGGCTCACAACCATCTGTACAGCTACAGAGTACTCACATACATAAAATCAATCAATCAATCAATCAATCAATCAATCAATCAATCTTTGGGAAAAAATGGCCTTGTCCTGTTCCCCTGTCCACCTGAGGGCTATCACAGTTTGAGTATTTTCTCCTGGCTTCTGACTGCCCTCTTCTCCTTGCTGCTTTCCTAGAGCCCTTTCTCCTGAGCCCTGAATGTTCCAGAAGTGTTCTGAGTTCCTTCCTGGGTATCCCCATTCATCCCTCCAACAATAACTGTGGATAGGCACCGGAGGCTAGGTGAAGGAACGGCGTATGGCCGGGGGTGGGGGGGTGGGGGTGGGATTTCTGACACCATAAATTAGATATTTGATTGCTTAATTATAGTTGCTATGACAATTATCAAGACACTCAAGGTTCCTGTTCACTTCTTCCTCCTCCTCCTCTTCCTCATGGCACAGGGATCAAATCCAGGGTGTTGTACAGTGAAGCAAGTGTCCCATCAGTGAGCGGTAGCCCCAACCTCAGGATGCCACGTCACAGGCTACTTTGAATGAACTTGGCTGTATCTGTAACTTCAGAAACATGACTTATTTGTCATGAAATACACGGCTGCAAGCTCATCGTATAGAAGCAAACGTTCAGTCATGGTTCCCTCTCCCTGGGCAATGCCAGCTACTCAGGAGGCCTGGGCAGGAGGATTGCAGATTCAAGGCCTGCACTGTTGCCTACCTCATTAAGATCTGGTTTCACATAGAAAGGGAAGGCTAAGGACAGAACTTAGTGGTAGAGTGTTTGTGAGAGCTGGGATCAGCAAAGCTCAGCATGGCGGGGAGTCAACGTGGGGGAGCCTGGGGCGGCGTCTTCCTGGCCTCACACCAGCAGACCTCAGTGTTTGATACAAGAGGCGGGGGATTTCATACTCAGACTTCT
This sequence comes from Apodemus agrarius, assembly GCA_964023405.1. Classification (NCBI taxonomy): domain Eukaryota; kingdom Metazoa; phylum Chordata; class Mammalia; order Rodentia; family Muridae; genus Apodemus; species Apodemus agrarius. Next base: position 5,640,123 of record OZ030019.1, on the reverse strand, counting down.
GACTTGCTCTGTTCTGAACCCAAACAGCACGTACCAAGCAGTGTGAGATCACTTCTGATGTCTGCTCTTTCCTCTCACAGCCCAAGAGCACCGTGGCAAGGGGTGGGGCCTCCACTGCTCCGGCTTTGGGGCTTTCCTTTCTCCATAGGACGACGATGAGGGGCATTCATTCACCTGCTTTTCTAAACTTTTAAAATTACTTTATTTACCAATTTTATGTCATGTATGAGTATTTTGCTTGCATGTATGTGTGTGCATCATGTGTGTGCCGGTGTCTGCAGAGGTCAGAAGAGGGCGTCAGACACCCTGGAAATGGACCGGCGGTTGAGCTACCAAGTGTGTGCCAAAAACTGAATAGGCATCTCCTGGGAGAGCCACGAGTGCCCGTAAGCCGCGGGGCCCTGTCTCCAGCCCTCACCTATTTGTCTTTAAAAAATTTATTTTTTATTGCGTATGTGTGTGGGTCTGCCCGTGGGTCTGTGCATATCAGTGTGGGTGCCATCAGGCCAGCGGCGTTGGATATGCTGGCAATGGAGGTTAGTGTGAGCCTGGTCCTCTTCCTCTGGAGGAGTGGATCCTGCTCTTAACTGCTGAGACATCTTTTGGATAAGCATCAAGTAGAGAAGTTAGGAAACTCATCTGAGTGGTGTGTGTATGTGTATACATGTGTATGTATGTGTGTACATGTGTGTGTGTGTGTGTGTGTGTGTGTGTGTATGTGTTGGGGATGTGTGTATTTGTGTACATGTATATGTATGTGTGTATGTGTTGGGGTTGTGTATTTGTGTACATGTGTATGTATGTGTGTGTATGTGTTGGGTTGTGTGTATTTGTGTACGTGTGTATGTGTACATCTGGGTATATATATGTTGAGAGTGTATGTATGTGTGTGTGTATGTGCATGTGTTGAGGTTGTGTATATTTGTGTACATGTGTATGTATGTGTGTGTGTGCATGTGTGTATGTGTACATCTGTGTATATGCGTGTTGGGAGTGTGTGCATCTCTGTGGGTGCATGCACATGTGCCATGCATGTACTTGTGTGTGTGTGTGTGTGTGTGTGTGTGTGTGTGTTTGTGTAGGGTGAAGATCCACATATCCTGACTCAAGTCTGCCTGCATGACCTCTGTTTACCTTACCTAGTGTGTGGCTTTTCTCTTTTCCATCTGCGGTGCCTCCTGTTCCAGAAGTTTATCACTGTCTTCCCATTGGCACGAGGCCACTTGTCAGATCCAGCCAAGGTCTCTGCCACGGTGAGTACAGTCAGTCCCGGGGAGCATTGCAGGCAGGCTCTCCGCCCCTGGGCTGCCCTGGCTTTGCTCTCCTGGGCCTTTCTTCCTCCTCTCTGATATGAGGGCCTGTGCTCTGCTGGGGAATGAGGAAGTGACCCCGTGGGCCAAGAGGAAGCGTTTGGTGGCTCCTGAGAGGTGGTGACCCGAGTCTCTCTGCTCTTCCCTGCTGGATCTGTTACAGTTCACCAAGTGCTCCCTCCTTTGTCCCCCTTGCTTTACCTGTACAGGCCAGGGACTGGGTGAGACAGGTTTTCCTTTTAAAGCTTCCTGGCCCTACAAACAAGGCCAGGGTTCCCCCAGCTTCCTCTTTTCAAGTGTTCCTGACACAAGAGGATCTGGTGGTATCTCTGAACTCGGTTACTTTAATTAGAAATGTTTAAGCTGGGTGTGGTGGTGCAGGCCTTTAAATCTGACAGGTTGTGGGGGCTGGGGGGAGCAGCAGGGGAGAGGTAGCTGGATCTCTGAGTCCAAGGCCAGCCTGGTCTACAGAGCTGGTTCTAGGACAGCCAGGCCACACAGAGAGAAACCTTTGAAATGTTGTGAAGCTCACGAAACTCTGAAATGATAAAGCTGAAAGGGAAGACTGGGGGGCTCCTGGGTCACAACGCCATGGCTCCCGTGGCTCTGCCGTTCTCCCAGAGATGGGGGGCTAAGGCTATCATGCTTAGGGCCCACAGTGTCAGGATTCGCCCATATCGGCCCCTATTGGGGCTGCAGCTGACCTTGTGGCATAAAAAGCTCACCTCTTTAGCAGTCTGCTTTCTGATCATACCTCATGGAGAATTCATACCATTACTTTAGGCCTAACTATGCTTGGGCTTGCCAGTTTATTCTAGAATGTTCTTGCATGCACAGGATACAGAAACTCACGTTTAATTATTTCACCGATTTTTAGAACCGTGGGGCCAGGATCTTTCGGTGAGCAGGCTGCCCTGAGATGCTCAGCGGATGTGGGTTGTATTGCATCTACCTCCCTTTTCTAGCCTGTCCATCTCCAGGTTCTTGTCCCTCCTGCCTTCCCATTCTAGCGCCGGTTCCTCCTCAGAAAATACAATATGGAAAATGGTTTGGGCAGTAACATCCTGTGCTCGGTGTTTTCCTCCTGTCTAGCCTGGGCTAGTTGCTCAGTAGTTTGTGGACGGAATGAGACTTAAAGTGTATATAAAATGTTGACGTGGCACAGGTGGAAAGCGACTCCTTGATTTTCCAGGCAAGGTGAGTGGACCTCCAGCGACTCCTTGATTTCCCAGGCAAGGTGAGTGGACCTCCGATGCCAGTAATAGATTTTGCACACAATGAATGGTACAATTTGTCATTGTGACGATAGTCAAACAGCGGCCTTGTGTTTGTGCCTCCTAGTCTAATGGCTGGCACAGGGTCAGGGCTCAGTGAACTGCTGAATTTGTAGGTCACACTTTAAGTCAAACAGTGTTGGCTCTTGGAAGCAAAGTAAAACAAAAACAACGGTTTGAGGGCCGGAGAGCGGCCCAGTGAGAGCAAGAACGGTCCTTGCAGAGGCCTGGAGGTTCCTGCCCAGCACCACGGGACGGGCCAGCCTGCCTCCGTCTTAACCAGAAAAGCCAACTTCGTTATAAGGTCAGAAGAAGTTCTTTTCTGTTTGTTGTGACATTCAAGTTGAAGATGTTTTAACTATTTCTGGAACCTGACATGCCCCTGGCCCTGTGGTGTTTGACTCACACCTTGAATGAATTCTTCCAAGGAATCTTGAGCTAGCTTGAGACATTCTGGCAAGGTGATCTGTCTGTTGTGTGCTTCTGTACAATCCGGGTCCTGCTGTCACCAAATTCCTTTGAAAAGCCCCAGTTTGCAATTTTTTCCCCCTATAAAAAGAGGCTCTCTCAAATCACAAAGACACAGGACAGTCTTGTGAAAATACTCTCTTAGCCACAGGGAAAAGCTGACAGCCTAGCCAACACGGAGGGTGCTCCCCAGGAAAGTGGCGCTATTTAACCTCTCTTTAAGTTTATTAGTGGCTCCTGGGAATGAACTGTCCAAAAAGAACTTTGAAAGACAGGTGTGTGTATGTGCACCTGTGTGTGTGTGTGTGTATGTGTGTGTGTGTGTCACTCCCCCCCCTCCCCACTTGGAAGAGCCTTGGAAATCCGGGGAAATCACCCATAGCACGTGACCAAGAAGACTGATTACAAAGAAACAGTTTAGTCAAGTCACAAAACAACCAATAAGAACAGAATGCTCAGGAGGCAGAAACAGTTCATCACAGGTTCAAGGCCTGCCCGAGCTACAAAGGGAGCCCCCGTCTCAAAGACAAAAAATGAAATAAGCAAAACCCTAATTAAGAGTGAGACATTAATTTTTAGAAACTGCCACATTATATTTTAGAAAGCTCAATTTTATATGAAAAATTGCGAGACACACAAAAGATAGATGTGATATACCGAGGAAAGAAGCAGTGGGCAGAAGTGCCCGGGGGGAGTCCACGTTTAGTCGGCAAACACATTAGAGCATCTATTTTAAATGTGTTCCGAAAGCTGAAGGAAATCAAGCTTTTAAAAAGCTTGGAATGTCTACTAGAATAATACCCCAACTAGAGGATATTGAGAGAGGGGTCCAAGCCCGAGTGTAGAGCGTTTTCTCCTCAGGCCTAAAGTGCTAGGTTCCAGCTTCAACATCTCTCTCTCTCTCTCTCTCTCTCTCTCTCTCTCTCTCTCTCTCTCTCTCTCTCTTTTGTGTTTGTTTGTTTTTCCGAGACAGGGTTTCTCTGTGTAGTCCTGGCTGTCCTGGAACTCACTCTGTAGACCAGGCTGGCCTTGAACTCAGAAATCTGCCTGCCTCTGCCTCCCAAGTGCAGGAATTACAGGTGTGTGCCACCATGCCCGGCTATGTGACCTCCATACCAGAAATTCCAGCACCAGGCAGGATTCAGAGATGGCTGAGAAGAGAGGTTCAAGGCCACCCTCATCTGCATAGCAAAGAGCCAGCTTGGGCTACAGGAGACCTTGTCTCCTAAAATGGGGGAGAGGGAACTATCTAAAAATTTATGGCTGGCCATGATGACATATGCCTTTTGTCCCAGCATTTGGAGGTGGAGGCGGGTTTCTGAGTTCGATGCCTGCTTAATTCACACCATGAGTTTCAGACAATTTGGGGCTCCACAGTGACACATAGTGACACCCCGTCTGTCCTGGCTAGACTTGTGTTAACTTGGCGCATGCTAAAGCCACTGGAAAGGAAAGGGCCTCTGGAAAATCAGGCTTGGGGAAGCCTGTAGGACATTTTCTTAATTGGTGATTGGTGTGGGGGAGCGCAGCCACTGTGGGCGGGGCCGTCCCTAGGCTGGTGGTCCTGTGTTCTATAAGAAAGCAGGCTGAGCAAGCGTGAGGAATAAGCCAGTGATCCACGGCCTCTGCGTCAGCTCCTGCCACCAGGTTCCTGCACAGGTGGAGGTCCTGTCCTGACTTCCTTCCATGATGAGCAGTGATGTGGAAGTGTAAGCCAGATAAACCTTTCCTCCCCGAGTTGCTTCCGGCCATATTTTATCATAGCAATAGGAACCCTAAGTATAACACTGTTTTAAAATAAATTAAAAAATACATTCAGCTTATGAGACAAAGATAAAGTAGTGGCTAGAGGGGAAATTCAGAGTTTGTAATTGCTTGCCTCAAATGGAAAGGGATCTTAAATCATGGGCTGGAGAGATGGCTCAGCAGTTAAGAGCACTGTCTACTCTTCCAGAGGATCCGGGTTTGACTTCCAGCACCCACGTGGCAACTCCAATTCGAGGGGGGTCTGACACTTTCTTCTGGCCCCAGAGGACAGCAGGCATGTCCGTGGTGTACAGACATACATGCAGCATACACATAAAATAGAAGAAGTCATAAAAAGCTCTTTAATCAAAACCTAAGATTCCACAGAAAGAAACTAGGAGAAGGACAGTGAACTGAATTGGGTAGATGGAGGATGCTTTGGGGGGGGGGCAAGGGCGGACCGAGTCTGCCGCTGCTGCTTTACGCTTTCCAACACGCGCAAGGTCCTGGGTGACACAAAAGCAGAGAAATCCAAGAGCAGAAGGAAGACACTGGAGAGGCAGAAGCTAGAGCAATAGAGGAGTCGATGAGACCAAACAGTGGCGTTTTAAAAAGAGCAAAATCAGCAACTGTTCAATAGTCTGACAAAGGAAAATAGAGGAAAAGAGGCACCCAGACTTAGAAACGCAAGTGCGGGTCTCAGTGGGACACAGAAGCATCGTGCCAAGGGAAGTGGTGGCCAATGGTGTTCGTGCGGACGACCGGCCCTGTGTTCTCTGCTCAGGGCATATTCCCTGAGGAGCAGAGGCTCGTCAATGAAGGAATCACTTCAGGAGTGTTTGAACCAAGGGCTAAGCCTGAGAGCGCTCCCGGAGAGCTGTCGTGGACGTGATTCTGGCTTTAGTCCCGTGGGCTCTTTCTGCCTACACATAAGTTAGAGTAGGCATGCTCACACCCATTTTAGGAAACAGCAGACACTTAAAAAAACTTTATTTACCAAAATAAATAAATAACCGGATAGGAAGACGAGATATGATCAAGAGGCATTATGTGTATATATGAAACTGTCAAAGATTAAATACAAATATTAATGAACTGTCCCTTACTGGAAGCCCTCCAGCCTGGTCTACAAATTGAGTTCCAGAAGGACAGCCAGGGCTACGGAGAGAAACCCCTATCTTGAAAAAAAAAAACAAACAAAAAAACCAACCAACCAACCAAACAAACAAACAAAAAAAACAGAAGAAAAAAAAAAAAGAAAAAAACCACCACCACCACCACCACCACCACCACCACCACCACCACCAAAAACCAACCAAACAACAGCAAGTCACCATCCTGCATTTCATGCATTTTAATTCTTGTGTGGAAAGGAGAAAAGCAGCTAGCTCCAGTGAAGCTTGTCCTGAGCTTTGAGAACCCCCCTGAGTAGTCTGCCTGTGACCCCTTACAGGGAAGCCCCTCCTTCCCCGAATCCTCTGGGATTCCACCCAACCGTGAACTCATCTGCACCTGCTTTCCAGAGGCCTCATCCCTGCCAGGACTTCTGAGACCTCTCCAGTGTGATCTCTGCTGAGCAGGCTTTCCAAACCTGCCCGGCTGGGTCCCCAGCCCATTCACTGAGTCACTCGGCCGGTGCTCTGTGTGCAGACTCAAGGAGAATTTCCCGACTCTGGTCCTGCTCCAAGCCTTGCCTAAGTGGGTCCCACCCAGCTTTTTGTTTGTGTTTCGTCATTGTCTGTGGTGCTGGACATAGTACTAGGGCCCTTATGTGTGTCAGGCAAGCCTTCAACCACTGGATCATAGGGCAGTCCATGTAGACCAGGCTGGCCTTAAACTCAATGATTCTCCTGCCTCAGCCTCTGAGTGTGGGGATTATGGACAGGTACAACCACACCTAGCTCAGCAGACTTCAGAGCAATCGTAGGGTCTGAGGGTCACCTGTGTAGGTCAGAGGACAACTTGCTACAGTCCTTTTTCTTCTACCATGAATGGAACTCAGTCACCATCACCAGACTGGGCAGGAGCCATCTTTCCGCTGAGCCATCTCTCTAGCCACTCTATCGCACTCTCTGCTGTCAGGGTTAGATCTTCCAACTCACAAAGGGAGGCTGTCTACACTGACAACGGGCTTTTGTACTTCTTGCTTACTGCATCTCACTTGAGTGAGTCCAGAGGCTGGTCTACGCTGTCTAGGTCTGTGGAAAGAGGATGTTTGTACAACAAAATTGCTTGACAAACAACAACAACAAAACCCACAGCAACATAAAAAACTGGTCAGTGTGCTGTGCTGATTGATAACTGTAGAATTGCATTGCTCCACACTCACCAGACTGGCTGAACTTACAAAGTCATCTGAAATCTGGTGAAGCTGTAGCGGAAAAACAAGACCTCACGCCCTTCTGATGGGTCTAAATTGGCATGACCATGTAGGAAGCCAGTTTGGCATTATCAGCAGATGTTGAAAGTATCTGGGCTCAGCTGTGTGCTTGTTCAGCATGCATGAAGTCCGATCATTGACCCCACATCATTTAACTCAGACACGGTGGCCTACACACCCCTCATCCCAGCATCCTCAAACACATGGAGCGTCGGAAGCTAGCCAGGGCTACATGAGACCCTGCCTCAAACCAAACTAACCGAAACAAAACACCAAGGCAGCAACCACAAAAAGCACAGCTATATTTCAATGCCTCAGTTTCCACTGCTAAGCACAACCTAGAGTAAGTTGTTTCTGGTGTCCCAGGAGGGTATATGAGTGTGCCCAACCCGACAGTGGTTTTCGAAGCTCCAACCTGACTACACTATGTCCGTTCACATTAATATGTACAGGACAGAAACCTTGACCTTGATGGTGCAACTGTGGGGAACTGAAGAGTCATCCGTCACATCATGGCGAAGTCTCAGGACCACCACGGAGGGTGGCGGGAAGCTTCTGGCATGACGCCTTTGTCTTCATTCTGCCTAACTGTGTATGTTTGAAGACAAAGGATGCGTTTTGTGCTTCTGGCTGTAAGGTTTAAAAGCAGGACAGATGCTGTATGGTATTCATAGCTGGAGGTTGAGGATACGGCAAGTGTGACAGGGTTAGCCTGTGCTCAGCGGTGTGGGCAGGCGAGGATTGCGGCTGTGTCTCTCCTATTCCCCATCCTGCCTGACTGCTCAGCTCTCTTCTTCCTTCTCCCAATCCTCCATCTTCCTCACTAGTGGATCTATACCTGGGAGACACTTGGAATCCCCACCAGCAGGCCTCAGGCGGAGATCTTTGCCCTGTGCCAGCCCTTCTCTTTGCTGTCCTTGATAAACAAGAGGAGTCTCTTCCTAGCTGGCATCCTGGAGGCGAAAACTGCCCTTTCCGTGCCAGAGGCACCGAGTGCTGCTGCACCGCAGGAGCACGTATGTGTGTGCTGCACACACTTCTTCACGTGTGGCATATTCACACATTGGCTTTTCTCAAGAGCCGGACATAGATAGCATTCCGATCCTATCTAACAGGAAAACCAGAAGTTCAGAGGGAACATCTCTTACACCCTGTCCCCACCCTGGCTCTTCGCCCTGGAGCAAGCAGCTCATTTCATGTCTCCACGCACGCTCATCCTCCAACAAGGTCACAAGAAGCATCTGAAATAATCTAGCAATGGAGAGAAACTTCCTCTTAAACACATTAGCTCATATGGACCAGACTCCAATCTCTCTCTCTCTCTCTCTCTCTCTCTCTCTCTCTCTCTCTCTCTCTCTCTCTCCCTGGTTTTTCAAAACAGGGTTTCTCTGCAGTCCTGGCTGTCCTGGAACTCACTCTGCAGACCAGGCTGGCTTTGAACTCAGAGATCCGCCTGTCTCTGCCTCCCAAGTGCTGGGATTAAAGGAGTGTACCACCACTGCCCATCCCAATTCCTCTCTCTTAATGCCCCTAAGCCTATGGGGCCTGTTGCCTCTCTTGCCCCACCAAACCCCTCTTTTCTGCCCAATATGGGCCTACAAAACCCTGGTGAAACAAGCTAGTGGGCTGGGCTTGCCAGCTAAGAGCCTAAACCTGGCAATGTCCTGCTGTGATGGAGCAGCAGGGTTTAATCCCGACTGCACATTCATGCTCTGGTGGCCCAGACCTCCTGCAGATCCCCTTTTCCCCTAAATCACTTCTGCGTTCATTTTGACTGTCTCCTACACCAACCCTGGCTCTCTTCTGAATGACAGTTCTCACATCTGAGGTTGCCCCTCCCACCTCACCCCATGCTTATGCCGAGAGGGAGTCAGGCTATTCCAGCTTTCAAGTAAGCCCGTGTCACAGTAGAATGTGTTGAGCTGAAGACATTGAACAGCAAGCAGCCTCCACCCTCCTGGTCTTCCTGATGAAGCCCACAGATTTCCCTCCAGTCCCGAACTCAGGGACGAGATGTCAGCAGAGATGGTTCTGAGACAAGTCTGCACAGATAAACCTCGAGACAATGACCCCTAACTTCCACAAACTCTCCAATCATTTCTGATCACTTTGCATTAATTTATGGGAGCCCAGGGCCCCAGCTCCTGTCTTTCTGCTTGCCCTCCACGCTACAGATAGGTGGCACTGCGTGCATGCCCTGGAGCTCACTCCTGTGGTGGAGCTGCCTTTTTTTTTTTTTTTTTTTTTTTTGAGACACCATGTGTGTGATTTTTTCTTTCTTTTTTTTCTTTCTTTTCTTTTCTTTTTTTTTTTTTTTTTGGTTTTTCGAGACAGGGTTTCTCTTTGTAGTCCTGGCTGTCCTGGAACTCACTCTGTAGACCAGGCTGGCCTCGAACTCAGAAATCCTCCTGCCTCTGCCTCCCAAGTGTTGGGATTACAGGCGTGATTTTATTATTTTCAAGACAGGGTTTCTCTGTGTAGTCCTGGCTGTCCTGAAACTCACTATGTAGACCAGGCTGGCCTCGAACTCAGAAATCCACCTGCCTCTGCCTCCCAAGTGCTGGAATTAAAGGTGTGCACCACCACTGCCTGGAGTGTGTGAAATTTAAAGCACTAGTGGATATTACACGACACCCCCCCCCCCACTTCCCGGTCAACCTGTCTTTTATCAGTTTAATTTACCTATAAACTATGGGATGAGCGCCATTGTGACCAAAGGTAATAGGGAAGGAGGCCAGGCTCACACAGGCGCTTTTGCCTGCCACTTCTTGTGTTATTAAAAAATGCGCTCTGCCCATTAAGTGCCCAGGAAACCCAAGGGTAGCTGAGCCTTCCCTGTCTTTTCAAAACTCTCGTGTTGCACGCTGCCAAATACGGAGCAACTCAAATCCAGGTTCCTGGCAGGCAGGGTATTCCAGCTCAGGGACCCGCCTCCCTCCCGGGCCACCGGTGGCACCCAGCTCCCGATACTAGGTGCATTAATCACTCAGCAGCGGAGGATCTGCTTTGCATAAGTAAGCCAGCCTGGGCCGGGTTCTGGTTCGCATTCCACCCGGGCTGAGAACCCATTCAGGGTTCCGCAGCCTCCACTGCGGCCTGAGGTGCCTGCTCTTCCCCTGCCCCGGGCTCGGGGAAGGAACCTGAGGATAAATCCTGAAACTTGCCGAGTTCAGGGGCGAGAAAGGAGAGGAAGGCAGCTTGTTTCCAGACCAGAGCGAGGAGGGCAGTCCAGATCAAGACCAGACTCAAAAAGAGACTTTTCAGGTTTACCAACCCAGACAGACGAGTCCAAGTCGGGGGGGAAAAAAGAATGGGCTTAAAGCGTACCCATAAAAGAATTAACATTCTTACGGCAGCTCTGAGAGCCCACGGCTCTTGTTACTAAGCTTGCCAGATGTGAAGGCAGCCGGGTTACTTGGTTCCCTTTAGCCCCGCTCACCTGGAAGGCTTCGTTGCTGCGGCCCTGGTCGCTGGGGGCTGCTGGCTTCAGCTCCAGGCTCATCTTGCTCGCGCTGGGCTCCGAATTCTTTCCCGGGTCTGACCTGGACATCCTCTGCCCGAGAGCGAGCGAGCACCACCTCTGCTATGTCACAGGGCCACCTGCTACCTCAGTTTGGAAACTTTTCTAATAACCTTTTAAATGACTTGGGCTGGAACCTTGTTGGGGTGGGGCAGGCGGGGCGGGCAGAGGGGCGGGGTGAGGCCTCTTTTTGAGCACGCCCACCCCCTTCCTCTTTCCAGGGATGCCCAGCATAGGTTTCTCATCACAAAGGGGAACCGCCACCTCCGTTTTCTCCGTAGTCCTTTGCAAAACCGCCTACTTCCTGTGGATGGCGTTGGGGGCTAGGCAGGTGTTGCTGCATCTATGCCAGGCGTGTGGAAGGTACAGTATGGGTGACTTTGTATCCTGCCTGGAGAAACTTGAGATACGGGGGAAGACAATAAAAGGTGGAGAATCAAGTGCAGGTCTGGCCTGCAAAACCTTTCACTGGCCCCTGCTTCACCCCGAGGATCCCCAAACCCCAAGAACAGAATAGCAGAGATGGGCCGGCCGCGTGTGTGGAAGGAGACTGTTCCCTCCAAGTATACTTCTTAGTATTTGAAATGACGCACGTACAGCTCCTTCTTCGTCCTTGTCTTCCTCCTCTTTCTTCATCATTATTATGATCACGTAGCTTCTCTTTAGTGAAGAACTGGAATTATAAAGTTTAATACTGGACTGGAGAGATGGCTCAGCAGTTAAGAGCACTGACTGTTCTTCCGAAGGTCCTGAGCTCAAATCCCAGCAACCACATTGAGGCTCACAACTACCTGTAATGAGATCTGATGCCCTCCTCTGGGGTGTCTGAAGACAGATACAGTGTGCTTACATATAATGAATCTTTAAAAACAACAACAACAACAACAACAACAACAACAACAAAACCGGGCGTGGTGGTGCACGCCTGTAATCCCAACACTTGGGAGGTAGAGGCAGGCAGATTTCTGAGTTCGAGGCCAGCCTGGTCTACAGAGTGAGTTCCAGGACAGCCAGGGCTACACAGAGAAACCCTGTCTCAAAAAAAAAAAAAAAAAAAAAAAGTTTAATACTGGGAGAGGAGACAGCAGACATAAAAATAGGGGAACCTATTCCCCAGCCGGTATCTGGATAATGGTTTTATGAATGGTTGCTAAAGTGACCGTTGTATTTTGCCGATTTCTCAATGGCGCTCGTGGCTTTTATTTTCATTACTAGACCCCGGATAATACTTGCAGAGTAGTCAGAACTATTGTGTGGGTTCAAATAGGGCTTTTTCTGTCTCAAGTCATCAAACTATAACATAAGAGTTTAATCCAACCCACTGCCTTCTTTTATATGGCTTAAGAGCTAAGAGTGTGTTTTGGGTTATCAGATAAATTTAAAAAAAAATAAAGGGAAAATACTTTATTTAAAAAAATAAATTAATGTTTTTAGACTGGAATGCAAAAGTAATGAATGGGCTTTCTCGTGGCGTCTTCATATGCATGCGTCCTAGCGTGTTCTGGTTGGTTCCCCTCCCCCACAGCCTCGCTGCCCCACCCCCCTCCAGCTGAGTCTAGGTTTTTTGTTTGTTTGTTTTCTTTTCTTTTTTCTTTCTTTCTTTTCTTTTCTTTTTTTATTTTTGGTTTTTCAAGACAGAGTTTCTCTGTGTAGCTCTGGCTGTCCTGGAACTCACTCTGTAGACCAGGCTGGCCTCGAACTCAGAAATCCACCTGCCTCTGCCTCCCAAGTGCTGGGATTACAGGCATGCGCCACCAAGCCCGGCTCTGTTTGTTTATCGAGACAGGGTTTCTCTGTATAGCCCTGGTTGTCCTGGAATTCACTCTAGACCAGGCTGGCCTCAAACTCAGAAATCTGCCTGCCTCTGCCTCCCAAATGCTGGGATTAAAGGCATGGCCACCACGCCCGCCCGGCCCAGCTGATTCTCATTCTTCCTCCTCCAGTTACCTTTCCCTTGCACTTTCTATTCCACACAGGGAAGGATATTTTCTGTCACATGAAAGTCATGTGAAATTCTGATTCAACGCTGGGTGTGGCAGTGGCCCACTCGGAGGCGAAGGCAGGGCTGCGTGAGCTTGAGTCGCTGCATGGTCTAGTTGGTGAGTCTCAGCTAGGCCAGGGCCAGTGATATGACTCTGTCTTAGAAAAAAAGAAATCAGGTCGGGATTCAAGTCTGAGGACCCAAGTTTGGTGTTGGTGATGGTGGAAGGAGAGAACCAGCCCCTGACCTTTGGCACAGTGGCACTAGGACTCCCCCCCCCCAAGCACATGTAATGATGAAGTCTTTTTTAAATGTCAAATTCTAGTGTCGGACGTGGTTCGACGGGTGTACAAGCATGCCTCTGCTTATGCATTGCTCCGCTGGCTTCACTGTAATTGCAGAAACTTGACTGACAGCTCACATTCTTGCTGCTATAGTCCTAGAGCTAGCAACAGGCCCTGATCCGACCCCAGCCTGGGGCAGCAAGTCACAACCCAGGGTGTTTCCCACCCACTGGCTAAAGACACAGTACAGGGATAGTTTTGCGCCTATCATCTGGGAACGGAGAGGACTCTACAATTGGATTATGAGATATGGTGTGGAGCTGGAGAGAGAGCTCAGAGGCTCAGAGCACTGCTGCTCTTCCAGAGGTCCTGAGTTCAATTTCCAGCAACCATATGGTGGCTCATAACCATCCATAATGAGATCTGGTGCCCTCTTCTGGTGTGTAGGCACACATGTAAGCAGAACACTGTATATATAGTAAATAAATAAATAAATATTTAAAGATATGGTGTCCTAGATATGATGGGGTACACCTCAGAGAGAGTAGAGAGGGTCATGAGTTCAAGATCAAGCTGGGCTCTGCCCCCAGCCCCCATCTCACCCTCCTCACCCCCACACAAAGATATACATAGTAATTACTCCTTCCTATTCTCTGACTTCACTGTAAAAAATTGATACCTGAGGACACTGCCCATGTAACGTTGACCCTAAGATGCCCAAATGGTCACTTCCAGACTGCAGGCTGAGCTCCTATGAAACCTGCCACCTGTGGAGATAAAACTGTCGGAACCAATGGGAGTCCAGCTTGCTTTGAGACACCAGGGCTGACTGGAGTTGTGGGTCTATCAGAAACGATGATGGTGCCTGGCTATGAGCTACATGTGACTTATCATTCTCACTCTGGAAACAAGCCATGTGATCAGCAAAAGAGATGAACATTCTTTCCAGTTTCCTAGAACTGGATTTTGTATCATCTAGAATGATTTCAAGTCCTGATTAGAAGTAGCTATGTCTCCCAACTCCTCTGGGCCGTTTTCATCTTCCAGTCCCCAAACCTCATTTTTGTTTTTTGTTTTTTCAACACAGGGTTTTTCTGTGTAGCCCTGGTTGTCTTGGAACTGACTATGTAGACCAGGCTGGCCTCTGACTCAGAGGTCTACCAACCTTTTTGTTGGGACTCAAGGTGTACATATGCCCCCCCTTCCCCGACAACCTCAGTCTCATTTTTAAACATTAAAAGTACTGTACTAGCTGGTTTTGTGTGTCAACTTGACACAGGCTGGAGTTATCACAGAGAAAGGAGCTTCAGTTGGGGAAGTGCCTCCATGAGATCGAGGTGTGGGGCATTTTCTCAATTAGTGATCGAGTGGGGAGGCCCCTTGTGGGTGGTGCTATCCCTGGGCTGGTAGTCTTAGGTTCTATAAGAAAGCAAGCTGAGCAAGCCAGGGGAAGCAAGCCAGTAAGAAACATCCCTCCATGGCCTCTGCATCAGCTCCTGCTTCCTGACCTGCTTGAGTTCCAGTCCTGACTTCCTTTGGTGATGAACAGCAGTGTGGAAGTGTAAGCTGAATAAACCCTTTCCTCCCCAACTTGCTTCTTGGTCATGATGTTTGTGCAGGAATAGAAACCGTGACAAAGACAAGTACCATGTAGAAGCCAAAGCAATGGGCTTTTTACTCAACAGGTAACCACACCCCTTGCCTCAGATGGCTGAGACTCTGTGTGCCCACTGAAAACACTGTTTGTACTTGCTGAAAGCACAAGGGCAAAACTAAGACAGCACACTCCTCCTCCTGCCCTATGCATGCATGCCATTCTGTAACCGGGTTGCTCTGTACGGCATGTTAAGGATTTATTTATCATTATATGTAAATACACAGTAGCTGTCTTCAGACACACCAGGACATTAGATCTCATTACGAATGGTGTGAGCCACCACGTGGTTGCTGGGATTTGAACTCAGGATCTTTGGAAGAGCAGTCAGTGTTCTTAACCTCTGAGCCATCTCTCCAGTCGCCACGACAACCTTTTAGAAGGAAGAAACTGTGAATTAAGGCTGCTGTGTGTGGCGCGTGTACAGTGGTGAGGAGAGGCATCAGGTGCTGTTCTGGAGTGCTCTCTGCCTCTGCCGCGCTCTGGAGACTGTTCATGCGCCCCACATTATCGTCTGTTCGTGTGCTTGCAAGAGAAAATAACGTTATTACCGATACTATCAATATTAAAACTAAGATAAAATGTGCCAGGTGTGTTGGTATATACCTGTGATTCCCCACAGTCAAGGGGTTGAGGTAGGAGGATAGTGAGTTCTGTAACCAAACTGGGATGCACAGTCCAAAAAAAAAAAAAAAAAAAAAAAAAAGGTAATCCTACATGGTTTATAAGTCACTAAACCCAAGCAAACAGTTGGCCCACGTTAATCCTTAAGATTCCCTAGAAGCAGAGAAGTTGGTATCGGGGGATAGAGGTGCAAGGGAGCGGCAGGGACTGTGTCGGTGTGTGGAGCCTGCCTTCAGCCCCTGGCCAAACAAATAACCAAACCAAACCAATCAGGAAGTGTACCTGAGCGTGGGCTTTGGTTGAGAGCACATGGGGGCCGTTGCCCGCTCCTTTTCCTTGTTCGTGGTATCACCAGGAGCCAGGATGGCTGCAGAAGCCGCCTACGCCCTTGGCCCTGCACCAAGGCCTGTCTGTGTGGCTTGTCTGGCTGTCTGATTGCTTCAGTCAGAGTTCTAAGAAGGACAGTTTTGGAGGCAAGGGAGGGAGGAATACGACGCGGGGCACACGGGATTAAACCATTAGGCGTTTGTGTCCTTCCCACGTCAAAGCTCAGGATCCGGCTTCCTCCAACCTAAGACAGATCGAACTTCCCAAGGGCCTGGCCAACAAGTCCCAAAGCCAAAAGGTAGGCTCCCGTCTCTGACTTAGGTTCCATAAAGAACTAATGCCTACGGGATGTAGGAGAGAGTTAACGTCCCACGCACTCTGTTGTAGGAACCAAGCTACACACAGTGTGAAGAACGAACCAGGGTAAATAAAACCAAGAAATGACTGACCCGCCAGGGAGTCAGTCGGGTCTAACTTCTGTATACACTCGCAATGTTTGGTCCAAGCTCAGGTGTCAGCTTGCTACCGGAAATGAGTGCGCAGAGCCGCGTGGAGAGCAGAGATCGCTGTCCTGCTGACAGACCCTGAGTTCCTGCTGTCTCTGCAGTGTTTTGCAGAGTTCTAACACAGGTGGGCTCTATGGTAAAGGGTAAAGAACTTACTTATTGATCGAAGGTGAATGGGGATGTAACTCGGAACTCTAGGGACTGAGAAGGAAGCCCAGTGGAGGGCCCCTCTGTCCTGCTCTCCTTACTGCCTAATCTCCCTTTCTTGTTAATTGAGATAGAGTCTCACTATGTAGCACTGACTGGCTTGGTACTTGTTATATAGCCCAAAGTTTCCTCAAACTCCTGACAATCCTCCAACCTCAAGCTCCTGAGTTCTGGGTTTACAGGTATACACCATCATGCCCAGCTAGTAGAATTCATTCATTATTATTTTTAAGTTTTTTCCTTTTTTTTTTTTTTTTTTTTTTTTTGAGACAAGGTCTCCCTATGTACGTCTGGTTGGCTTGGACTTTCTATGTAGACCAGGTTGGCCCTGAAGTCACAGATATTCCATAGAGCTCCACCTGCTTCTGCCTCCAGGGTGCTGAGATCAGAGGTCTGTGTCACCACGCCCAGTCCCAGAACACTTTCTTAGAATGCTCTGTGCTAGTTGGACATCTGTGGCTGCAAACACTGCCCTGCTCTGAAACCTTTACCTCTCAGTGTGTCCTAAGGACTAGATGTGAGTTTCAGAATGATGATTAGGGAGCACGTTTGTACCAGCCAGTTCTCCCCAAGAGCCTGAGCCAGAAATTGCTGAAGAGCCCATGGTGCAAAATACCTGCTGTGTGTGTGTGTGTGTGTGTGCATGTGTGTGTGTGTGTGTGTGTGTGTGTGTGTGTAGACTCACTCTCACGGTCAAGTGCAGGGCTTCACGATGACATGTACTGGCTTTGGCTCTGTTAGGAAGGCACCTCACTGAGCTCACTCTACCAAAAGCAATGGGTCTAACCTGCTCACCACACAGCCTTTCCCTTCCTGTTAAACCACTGCAGGCAAGCTCACTCCCAAGAGCCCCTAGCCATTGTTAATTGCAAAATGAGGATTACAGTTACAACATCTTCTGGGTCTGTGATGAAGTCCGGGTGGGGTTGCTCCCTGCAGAGTAAGTTGCACGTGATATAGGTCCACACACAAAGGACAGCAGGCACTCCTGTGTGTGGCGGCCTTTCAGCTGAGTCCCTGCTGAGGCATGGACCATTTCCCACCCTTGATGTGCTAGAAGAAAGGTAACACTGCACCGAGGCAGACAAGGCTGACCGAGGCAGGAGAGAGCAAACAGTGGCTTGTCCCGACTTGCCTTAGCAGCAACGGTAACCCTCCGGGTCATCAAGGACCTTCCAGGAAACCCGTTCTGAGAAAGATGTGCCGAGATAAAGTTTTCCCTTTTCATAGCACCATCGCTTGTCTGTAACAGGCAGAGGATGGCTTGCTCTGGGAGTGGCCCAGGCCCACCTCAGCTCACACTTGCATTGGGTAGAATTTTCTCCATCTGTAAAAGACATTAGCAATAGTGCCCGTCCCATTCCTCTGGAGCAATCGATCGGTGTGTCAATTGTGTGGAATTTAAAGCTCTTCAGATCAAGGTCAAGGAATGTGCGTGCTTGTGTATCTATGTGTGTGTACGTGTAAGTCGTGTGTTTCTGTGCATGTGAGAGTACACACATGTGTATGGTGTGTGTGTGTGTGTGTGTGTGTGTGTGTGTGGTGTGTGTGTGTGTGTGTGTGTGTGTGTGTGTGTGTAGGCCAGGGGTTGGTGTCATGTAGCTTTCTCAACCCCTTTCCACATTACTTTTAGAGTCACGGAAGCGGAGTTTGCCCCTTTGGCTTGGATGGCTAACTAGCCATCCTCCTGCCTCTGTTTCTCCCAACTTCTGAATTACAGGCATGCAGCACCATACCTGGCTTTGTCCGGCTTCTGGCACATCCAGGTTGGGGTCTGAGTCATTCTGTAACCTGTCGGAGCCTTTGAGGGCTTGTGTGGATCTAATGAGAATCCTGCTGGAAGCATTGCTAGAGTAGAACCTGGTATTTGCAACCCAATCCACTCTTATTGCAAATGTTGATTATTTCCAGAATAATCATATGACTTTACGAAAGTCATAATAAGCTGTACTGGCTGGCTTTGTGTGTCAACTTGACACAAACTGGAGTTATCACAGAGAAAGGAGCTTCAATTGAGGAAATGCCTCCACGAGACCCAGCTGTAAGCTATTTTCTCAATTGGTGATCAAGGGGGGAGGGCCCAGCCCATTGTAGGTGGTGCCATCCATGGGCTGGTGGTCCTGGGTTCTATCAGAAAGCAGGCTGAGTAAACCAGGGGAAGCAAGCCAGTAAGCAGCACCCCTCCATGGCCTCTGCATCAGCTCCTACCTCCAAGTTCCTGCCCTGTGTGAGTTCAAGTCCTGACTTCCTTTGGTGATGAACAGCAATGTGAAAGTGTAAGACAAATAAATCTTTTCCTCCCCCACTTGCTTCTTGGTCATGGTGTTTCACTTCAGCAATAGGAAGCCCTGGCTAAGACTTAAGCATATATCGATATCAAAGTCTCTTTCTCGGCCCATGTTGGTCCAGGTCACAGGATTTTAGATTCCCAGCAGGTACCAGGACTCCAGGCTCTCTGGCCAGAAAGCCATCTGCAGGACTTATTCTAGCACTCAAGGGACTAGAAGATAGGTATTCAAAGGTGGACAAGACACATGGGAAGAAAGGGGATACACACCTGCACACATCTGCACACACCGGCACACACGTACATACACAGGGTCAGGAAGGTTACCCGGAGTGCCTGTGCTCCTGGAGTCTGGACATCATGCATACGGTAACTTGACAGTTGCCCTTCTGAGGAGGGAGGAGGGGAAAGCTGTACCTATTTACTCTGTTGATTTTCTGGTCTCCCTTGCTAGACTGTGGGCCCCACGAAGGCAGGGCTTTCTAATTCACTGATGAGCTCTGAACCTTTGCAATGGTCCTGGTGCACAGGAGGTGTTTGATGATGGTCAGGGCCTCCTTGTTTGTTTTGCTTGTGATGCCGGAGGTGGAACGCAGGGCCTGGTGAACGCTGGGCAGAGGTCCTGACCTCTGAGATGTAAGGGTTCTGAGAGACTGAACCCTGCCTGAGCCATCGAACAGGACCAGTCAGGACTACATGCTCTAGCCCAAATCTTAATTCAGTTGCTCAAAACTGGTTCACTGAATGTGGAAAAACTCTTTAAGTTGATCTCACAAGCCCAAAGAGGAAAAAGTAAATAGGTGACTTTGTTCTGCTGTGTACAGAATGGCCGTATTCACATGTCTCCACCCGAGTTAAGTCATGCAAACATCAGAGCTGAGTCCCGGGTGAGAGACCCAGAATGAGCTCAGGTGATGTGTGTCACCTACATGGTAAGGCTGGAGTTCCCCCAGGAAATCCCTTCCGCCTAGTTTCAGGAAGTGAACCGGAATCAGACTCCCCATCCCGCCTCTTTCTTCTTTGATCTTACCAGGGTGTGGCTGTTCATGAAGGAGGCTAAGAACCTTACGTTCTTTGCAGCAGGGTGGAGAAGGTGTCAGGAAGTGGAGACTGAGATTAGGATACAGCTCTGGCCAGAGAGAGCAGACAGGCAGTGTCGCCTCCTAATACGGGACCACACTCAGCATCGCATCACAGAGCCTAGAGAAGACGCCCAGCGGCTCAGAGGGTACACCCCACAGCTGCAGGCGCCGTTCACTGTGGAAATGCCTGCATTCCATGACTGAGGTGCTTGGGCTCAATTCCTGGGAAAATAAGTCAAACTATATCTGGCTCACACTGCTTAAAGCTGTGGCAGCGGATATCCCGAGCCAGGGCTGTCTGCCTTACAGACTTGGGCCTTGCCAACTCGTTTTGGTTGTCTTGGGCATTGTGTGAGAGGAGTACTTCCCACATCTGGAAGCCACGGTGACAGCTCACCAGGCCGAGGTCCGGGATCTGACAGACAGCATGGAGGACAGGAGAGGAGCTGAAGTCACCAAGGAAAGGTTCTGAGCTCCTGGGTGGAGCTGCCAAGCCCAAGGTAAGAGAACAAAGAGAAGCCTGCTGCCCGAACGAACCCCCTTCCCCCAGCCAGCGCCTGCGCCTGCGTGGACACATCTCAATCCCTGGTGCAGGGGGCCGGATGTGATGGAGGGGAAAGGTTACAGTGTAACACCTGGAATAAGGTACAAACCACAGTCGGATACTATAAAGGGGCTGGAGAACTTAGATATATATCCAGAAGGTAAAACATGCTACCCAGCAGACAGGAAGAACTGGCATCGATTCTGTGGCAGCGAATGCCCCTGGCTCCGCAGAGGAGGCGGGGCCAGTATTCAAGAGCTGCCTGGTGACCGTCGTTGGCCCATGTGCCCGACTGGAAATTGGAATTTATTAAGATTTTTTTTTGACATGTAATCGAATCCAAACCTTGCTGTTGTATCTGGGTCCTTCTGCCTTCACCTCCCGAGGGCTGTGCTGGGACTGTAGGCATTAACCACCCTGCTTAGCTGCAATTCTGTGTGTGTGGGCCTGGTGCTCATGTGCCCGGCACTCACAGAGGGCAAGCTCACGTCGTCCCTCAGGCTCCTGCCACTTGTTTTGTTTTTGTTTTGAGACAGGGTTTCTCTGTGTAGCCCTGGCTGTCCTGGAACTCACTCTGTAGACCAGGCTGGCCTCGAACTCAGAAATCCACCTGCCTCTGCCCCCCCAAGTGTTGGGATTAAAGGTGTGTGCCACCACTGCCGGTTCCTGCCACTTTTTGTTTGAGACAACTCTCATTGTCCCGGAACTCCACCTCACAGGGCAGGCTAGCGAGCCTTCAGGTTCCAGGGGCCACTTGTCTCTGCCTCGCCGCCTTGCTGGGACTGAAGAATCGTGCCGTGTGCACCGCACTGCTCCTCCTGCCCACTTCAGCGGATCTCTTGACATCTCACTCTGTGTATCCGGCCAGGTTTGTTCTGTCCTAGGAGAGACTAGAGAACAGGCAACATGGCTGTATGACTATCCATCACCGGGCGAAACCAAAACACAAAACCAGAAACCAGCGTGTTCTAGCTATGAAGATCTCTTCTGGATTGAAAAATTTCTAATGGGGTGCATCCTAGCTATCCTAGCCTTACTTCACTTAGAAGATTTGGGGTGCCCTTCCTGGGAGTGACCTGAATTCTGATATTCGTGTGCTCCTTCCTGAAGACACAGAGTGAAGAGTAAGGAGAGGAGCTAGGGCCTTAACGACAGAGGCTGTGTGTGAGGAGGAGCTCGGAGGAGCTCGGAGAAGCTCGGAGGAGCTCGGAGGAGCTCGGACGAGGTGAGTTAGGGAGAGACACCCAGCTGCGTTCACAATGCTGAGGCTAAGACAGCGTTCATAATGATAACCAGGGCATCAAATGCCATCCGTTCAGAGAGCCAGAGCTCAGGAAGCACCGAGAAAACACTTAGGGCTTCTTACATTTTAAGGCAAGGGAGACTGTTTTTATTCTGTGCACCCCGTGGTGGTCTGGGGAAGCCACAGCTCCTTTTTCACAGTGATGTTCTTCAATGCATAGCATAACATGTGTAAGATGACAAAGGAAAATCAACCTTCAAATGTGACAGGAATTTAAAACGTGTGATACGGAGGTGAAGCCTCTGGTAAATTGCCACACTCTTGTCAACAATACAAGAGTCAATGAGTCAGCCGGGCGTGGTGGTGCACGCCTGTAATCCCAGCACTTGGGAGGCAGAGGCAGGTGGATTTCTGAGTTTGAGGCCAGCCTGGTCTACAGAGTGAGTTCCAGGACAGCCAGAGCTATACAGAGAAACCCTGTCTCGAAAAACCAAAAAAAAAAAAAAAAAAAGAGTCAATGAGTCACTAAAAAACAAACACCTAAGGAGAATAAGGATTTACAGAATAAGAGTTGGGGTGAAAATGAGCAAAATATACACAAACACATATAAACACATAATACACATACACATATAAACACATGCATTCAAACACATACACACATATACAAACATAGACACATATATACCTACACAGATATATACATACACATACATTCACATACACACATATACAAACATAGACACATATACACCTACACAGATATATACATACACACACATACAAATGCATACACACATACAAACACCTTCGCATATACAATCACATACATACATATCCATAGTACATACACACACATACATACACACATATATACATACACAGATACACACATGTGCACTACATACACATATACACAAACACATACACATACATACACATATACATACATACCACATATACACATACATACATATACACACATAGACATATATACATACATATGTATTCATATATATATGAATGAATTTGTAAACAATTTCATATATATATATATATATATACATACACACACACACACACACACACACACACAAATATGTGATACCAAGCCAGGATGGTAGTCACATCTGTAATCCCTCTACTTGGGAGCCAGAGGCAGTGGTATTAGCACAAGTTTGATGCTAGCCTGGTCTATATAGCAAGTTCCAGGCCAGTGAGGGCTACATAGTGAGACTCTGTCTTAAAACATACAAAGCCAACCAAAACAAAACAAGGTTTCAAATAACAAAAATGAAAACAATGTAAGAAACATCTCAGAAAGCCAACAAGCAAAAACTAAACCCCAAACCCAAACCCATGAATGGGCTGAGCTCTCTCCACAGGTGAACTGACCCCTGGTCCACTCTCAGCGTTCCTCCGTCCATCCATTCACCCAGCTGCTAATGGTTTTGCCCCAGCAATACTCCAGGCAGAGTGCGGCAGGGCTGGAAGCACAGGAGCACTGCCGACCTGTTCTGCAGGCATCCTGTACTGACTTCTCCGCACAAACACCCCTCACTCTTGTATGACTGTCTCTGACACGCACTGCGTGTAATCAATTGGCAAAATAGGCTTTTGTGTTAATGCAACAAACAACATACTAGATACTCATGTATCTAGCAATTAACACGAGTTCAAAGTAGGAGAGAGCACAGGCTTTTAGATATTTAGAGTAACACACACACACACACACACAGAAGAAATAGTGGATTAAATAAATTTTTTAAATCTCAGCTTTTCCCCATGTTTCATCCTGTTGGGCTCAGAGAGGTTGTCATCATAGTCTGGATTGCTCTTTCTGGAAATTCCCCAGCTGTAGTCTTCACTCAGAACCAAGCAAGATAGACATTAGCTCGAACTGTTGTGTCTAAACTACTGAAGAAATTAGGAAAAAGGCAGACGCTCCTTTATTCGTGGATGAGCTCACTATGGTTTTTCCCTATATAAACTGACCCGGGGGGCAATGTTCATGGTCACAGCTCCTCCCAGCTCCTGAGTCTGGGCTGTGTCCCTGATTGATCAGTCTTGGGGGTATACATTCAATAAATTATCCCTGTCTGATTGAAATTGCTGTTCGTGTTGTTTGTGGGGGCAACTCCAGGACCCTAACAATATCTATTATAATTTTCATTTCAAATTTTATTTTCTATGTTTAATTAGTTAATTTAGATTTAAAATGTTTATTTTATATGTATGATTATTTGGCCTGCATGTATGTCTGTGTGGCATGTGTGTACAGTCCCCTTTGAGGATAGAATGGGGTATCAGATCCCCTGGAGCTGGAGTTATGGATGGTAGTGGGCCACCATGTGGGTATAAGAATCAATCAAAGCCGGGTTCTCTGCAAGAGCAGCTAGTGTTCTTAACCTCTGAGCCCTTATTTTTTATTTTGCAAACAAATTGCTTTTCTTTTTTTTAAAGATTTATTTATTTATTTTATGTATATGAGTACACTGTAACTGTAAGAGGGTTGTGGGCCATCATGTGGTTTCTGGGAACTGAACTCAGGACCTCTGGAAGAGCAGTCAGTGCTCTTAACCACTGAGCCATCTCTCCAGCCGCACAAAAAAATTTCTTACATTATATCCCAGGCTGACCATGAACTCCAGATTCCCTTCCTCAGCTCACCATGTAATAGATTATAGAGCTTCAGTGTCATGTCCCATTTTCCATGGCAGTGTTTGGTAATTTCAACATCCCTGCATGTCTGTTTGGTTTTGATATTTGCCCACTTGAAATAATTTTTTTTTCATATATGTTTTTATATTGTATTGATGGATGTGGTGCACCATGATGCATCGAGTACATTGATTGAATAAGTAGGCCTTTGATAATGTGTGATGAAGGCCTGTGTGTGAGAGTGAATGTGTGCATGTGTGGGAGTGTGTGTGGTGTGGGAGCATGCAGGAGTCTATGTGAGTGTGTGTGTATATGTATGAGTGTGTGGTGGATGTGAGAATGTGTGTGGATGTGAGTGTTTGAGTGCATGTATGTGTGGTATGTGTGTATGTAAGTGTATAAGTGTGTGAGTATGTGTATGAGTGTGTGAGTATGTGTAGTATGTATGTGAGAGCGTGTATGAATTGTGTGTGTATGGTGTGTATGTTAGTGTGTGTGTATGTGAGTGTGTGACTATGCATGAGTGTGTGTGTGTGTTGTATACTGGTGTGTGTATGTATGTATGTGAGTGTATGAATATGTGTGAGTATGTGTGATGTGTGTGTTAGTGTATGAGTGTGTAAATATGTGTGTGTGTGAATATGTAAGTGTGTATAGTGTGTGACAGCATGTATGAGTTGTGTGACTGTGTGTGTGTGGTGTATGTGAGTGTGTGTGAGTTTGTGAGAGTGTGTGTGTGTTGTGTGTTAGTGTGTGTGTTGTGTTAGTGTGTGTGTGTTGACTGTTTGTGTAGTGTATGTGTATGAGTGTGACTGTGTATTTGTGTGAGAATGTTTCAAACTTGAGCCTTGGGGACTCCTCTCTTAGGGGGTCAGGTTGGTCTGAATGGGCTGTTTGGTGCTGTTTCCCTGGCATGTTGTCAGTGAGAACACAGGCCCTGGCAGCCGGGGGAGCGCTTACCACTGCTGTACCTAAACTCATTGTGTGGGTGCTGAATACTCACTCATGTTTTGAATTCCTGGTAACCTGAGAACAGAGGCTGAGTCGCTCTGCCACTTCCTCGGTACCTTGTTACCTCCGTGTGTCTTTCCTGGTACCCAGAGCGGTGCCCGGTGCTGAGAGACAAAAGCTTGTTGTTCTGACCGGAGCCAAGCACATCCTCTGCAGCCACTAAGAGGTCTGATGACAGAATTCCTGTGAGGCTCCTTGTGCACGTGAAGGTGATCTCACATGGGCCTGCTCACACACGGTGCAGCCCGTGAAGGGTGGGGAAGACAGTGAAGAATGTGGAGTCAGGAGAGATGCCATCCCAAGAGGAATCCCAGGAGGCTCTGGGAGGACTGCCCTGCCCCCCCCCACCTCGTGGGGGACAATGGCCCTTGGAGACCTGTGAATTCAGCAGTAATGGAGGGCACCGGTGCAGGGTGCACGGCCTGAGCTCAGGACACAGGCACAGCTGACTGACACCACGGCCTGCTATAGCAATCACCTTTCAGATCTCAGTTTTCCTATTTATAAAATGGGTATGGTTGTTGTACCTTTATGGTATTTGTACCATAAGGGACTGGTGAATTTTTAAGATTGAGTTCAGTAATTGAGGGCCGGAGAGATGGTTCAGTGGTTAAAGGCACTGGCTACTCTTCCAGAGGGCCTTGGTTCAATTCCTAGCACCCACATAGCAGCTCACAACCATCTGTAATTTCATTTTCAAGGGATCCCAAGACCCCTCCTTTGGCCTCCTCCGGCGCTGCACACACCCGGTGCACGACACATATTCAGGCAAACACCCATACGCATAAAATAAGAATAAGCAAACTCTCAAAAAACATTTAAAATTTTTTTCATTAACTAGCCAGGCATTGGGGGAAAAGGAAGAAAAAAAGAAAAAAGTCAATAACTTTCCAGGTGAAGTGATCCACGTGGGAAGTCTTCCTTGAACACAGGACAAAGGCGCACCTTCAGGGAGATGTTATAAAATGATTCTCAGGAGGTGAGGCTCCTTCCTTGGGGGCCTGAGAGAACATCGCAGTGTACGTCAGTGTGATCTCCCTAGGCATGGAGGACTGAGCCCGCTCGCCCCAGGGCGCACCAACACCCATTATGTGACCACTGGGCAGGCACTCAGGTTTTTAGCTCAGAGTTCTTTATCTGTAAGAAGGGACAGCCTGGAGTCGTGTAAGCGGTCATTTAAAGCCCCAAGGCCAGGATTGTTATCGAAATTGGGTCTGAGACCACAGAATTCTCAGGGCTCTAGAGGGAAGCGGAGAACCCGGTGGTGTCTTCAGAGACCACAGACAGCTCTCTTCCTCACCTTCTTTCTTCTACTTACAAGGGCTCTCTTGGTCTGAGCTGGGAGAGGCTACCTGAGGGCGAGAAGTCTGGGTCTACCCTCCTCTGAAGGGATTTGCTGAGCAGCTTAAGCTCTTCACAGTCGGTGGTGTGTAGGAATGGACTCCGGCTTAACTTCATTGTCCTTTGACACGTAGTATCAATTGTGTTGTGTTTACTCTGAGATGGAGAAGAGTCTGGGAAGTAGGTTTAGCGCTGTAAGATACTGAGGAACAGCGGGAGAGGAGAGCAGCCTTTAAATGGAAGAAAGACAGCAGAGCTATGAGCCAACAACACGCAGGGGGAATGGGCATGTGTGTGGGGAAAGACTGAGGGCATCCACAGGATGGAGGTGGGTGGGTGGGGGCGCCACAGCAGGGAGGGCGGGGCAGCCACTGGAGGAAGTGGCAGTGAGTCAGCACAGCAAAGTATGTGCGAACGTGCTTCGAGGAATGTACTCCTTATGAGGTAACTGTCCACATTAGGGTGACATCGCTGTGATGAAATACCATGACAGAAAGCAGCGTGGGGAGGAAAGGGTTATTCAGCTTTCACTTACACATTGCTGTTCATCATCAAAAGAAGTCAGGACAGGAACTCACACAGGGCTGGAACCTGGAGCTGATGCAGAGGCCATGGAGTGGAGCTGGTTATTGGTTTGTTCCCCTGGTCTGCTCACCTTGTTTTCTTAAAGAACTGGGGACCACCAGCCCAGGGATGGCCTCCCCCACATCAATCACTAAATAAGAAAATGCTCTGCGGACTTGGCTGCCCTCTAATCTTATGGAGGCATTTTCTCAATCGAGGTTCCCTCCTCTCAGATGGCTCTAGCTTGTGCCAAGGTGACATTAACTAGCCAGCACAGTAAGCTAGTAACAACAACAACAACAATGACAGTAAGAAAGACCCTGCCTCAAACAAGGTAAGAGGCAAGGACTGGCCTTTGAGGTTGTCCTCTGACCTTAACACAGTAAGTACGCACATGCGCATGCATTCTAACAAACACACACACACACACACACACACACACACACACAGACAAGCACACACATGCACGCGCGCACACACACACATGAGTACACACACACACACACACACACACACACACACACACATGAGTACACACAAAAAATGCAATTTAAAAAGTTCAATCTGGCCAGGCAGTGGTGGTGCACGCCTTTAATCCCAGCATTTGGGAGGCAGAGGCAGGCGGATTTCTGAGTTGGAGGCCAGTCTGGTCTACAGAGTGAGTTCCAGGGCTACACAGAGAAACCCTGTCTTGAAAAAAACCAAGAAACCAAAAACAAACAAACAAACAAAAAAAGACTGTTTCTCGTGAGTGATTGGGGTGACACCTTCCAAGGCGTGGGGTGCTGGGGGCATCCCCGTTTTTCTTTTGTGTCTTACAGGTTTGTTGGTTTCCAGCCGGGCTGAGCTCTGGCAGACAACAGTGCTGCGAATCACAAGAATGCTGCCCTAGCTTTCCAGATAAACAGAATGGGGAGGAGCTTGTGCATCTGTCTGAATGCTGTGTGTGCAAAGCAGGCCAGCCTCGTCCCTGTGTCCGGGGGTTCAGAGTTGTTCCTGTGCTGGTTAGTGTTTGTAACTTGGCCCAAACTAGAATTATGTGGGAAGAGGAAAGGATGATTGACGTGGGATGGTCCAGCCCACTGTGGGCTGGGCCAGCGCTGGGCTGTTGGTCCTGGGTTGAAAGCAGGCTGAGCAAGCCCGCAGACAGTCTGCTTCGGTTCCTGCTTCCAGGTTCTTGCCTTGTGTTCCTGCCTGAGCTTCTCTGGTGACAGACTTGAACCTGTAAGGCAAATAGACCCTTTCCTTCCCAAGTTATTTTAAGACATTGTTTTGCAACAGCAAAGGAGACCTAACTAATAACACTCCTGCCGAGGGAGGAAGAAGCTTCCGGCCTTGGCTCTAGGGACACCGGAGGCTGAGGTGGCGGCTCTTCCTAGAACTCCACCAAGCCTTGGCTCTTCCGGACTCTCGATAGCTGCTCTACCTCTTCACACGTACATTTTTCTCTGGTTGTAGTTAGGAAGGATGCTCTTCTACTGTGGGAGATCCAACGTCAACCTATTCCTTGATGTGGGATTGTAAGCAGGTGATGGGCAGACCTTGGCAGGCGTGTAGGAGGAGGCCTATCTTAGAGTGAGCTGAGCTGTGGTGGTGTATGCATAGCACTCACAGGGAGAGGCAGAGGCAGGCACAGGCCTTCCCTCATGAGCTGGAAGCCACCCTGGCATACACAGCAAGTTCTGGGCAAGCCTGGGATACCCTGGAGAGACCCAATCTCAAAAATAAAATAAAATCGAATCGAATGGAACTGTGTAGAGGCCACACCTGGCCCTGAGGCCTGTGGCAGCCATCTGGGTGCAGGGCTGAAGGAAGCAGCGGGCAGCCAGCTCTCAGGCCTGGCCTTACCATGCCACAATGATCAACTTTACCCTCCTTTCTTTCCTTGGTGTAGCTGGGCAGAGCAACTCCTTTCCCGAGTCCTTGCCCTGATGCTTAGTTTAGCAAAACTTTGGGGTCTCTGGGAATCATTGACTGAGTCACAACTTATCTGAAGACTTTTGGTTTTTGTCTTGTTTTTTGAGATATTTATTTGGTGCCTGGTTGAGACTCCTGCCTGGCTTCTCTTTCCTGAGTTTTGGTCATTAGGGGACAACTCATCTCTGAAAACAGAACAGAGAAGAGGGTAGGGGAGACCCCAGCTCACACCCTTCCTTTCCTTCTGGGCTACCCTGGGCTCATTCCTAGCCTTCCCAAGCAAATGAGTACCTGGAACATTAGCCCTTAGTGTCACTGTCACAGGCTCTACAGGGTCTGGTGAATCCACCATGGCTTCCTGTTCTTTGCGTCTTGGGAATCCAGGACTCCAGTAATCAAGAATAAAACACATTTCCTCCGTCAGACAGCCTTTCACTGTGTAGCCCAATTAGCCCGAAACTCACTGTGTGGATCAGGCTGGCCTTGAACTCATAGATCGTCATCCCTCTGCCTCCCAAGTGCTGGGATCAAAGATGTGCTTTTCTCAAATGTATTGGCAGGAGAGAGCCCCAGTCCCTAACACCATCCCTTCTGCATGCCATGGGGAGAAGCTCCCTCCCTCAAGGTCAAATGAGAAGCAGGGTTCATCTTAGAATCCCTCCTCGGGCACAGTGGTCTGTTGGGAATACAAGGAGTCCTGAAAAGGCTGTATGAAGGAAGGACTAATTAGGGTACTGGCTTGTGACCTGTGCAGGGCCACTGTGTGCAAACAGACACTGCAGTGTATTTTACTGTTGACCTGTCATGGATGGGAGGGTGACTGGGTGGGGGGAGGGAGTCTCACAGTGTTCCCATGGCTACAGCAATACCAGAGGAGTCAGTTCTCATCCCGCTGTCACCCCTTCCTCTAGGAATGCACCAATTCCAACACAAACGTTTTGAGTGTGAGCCACTGCTGCAGCCCCAGCCGGGCTCCACGAGGCTCCCCACCTCGGGCCAGCATCAGGATTCTACAGGCTTATGGCCGTGAACTAGCTGTCAGGGGGTTCAGAGCGTCTGTAGGGGAGGGGTTTGGCTTTGGGACTGAGGGAGCATGGAGTTAGATGTAGGGATGCCAGGATGCAGGGTGACTGTCAGTGGTCAGGGGACAGACTCAGCTGTGTGCTGCTGCCTTTAGCAGGACTTCCCCTAATATTAGGGACTTTGACTCAGACCCAAACCAGAGTACGTAGCCACAACTCTGGAAAGAATTCTGGGAGTCAGTTTATGAAGCAGAACTGAGGTTTTGTTGAAGATATTTTAGTATAGGCTTAAGTAATGGGGGTGGGGAGGGGGAGGGGGAGGGGGAGGGGGAGGGGGAGGGAGAGAGACTTCGTTTTTGTTTTTGTTTTTTTTTTTGGTTTGGGTTTTTTGTTTGTTTTTCTTTTCTTTTTAACTTCTTTATTTTCTTTCTTTCTTTCTTTCTTTCTTTCTTTCTTTTTTTTTTTTTTCTTTTTTGGTTTTTTGAGACTGGGTTTCTCTGTGTAGCCCTGGTTGTCCTGGAACTCACTTTGTAGACCAGGCTGGCCTCGAACTCAGAAATCCGCCTGCCTCTGCCTTCCAAGTGCTGGGATTAAAGGTGTGCGGTGCCACCACCGCCCGGCGGCTTGTTTGTTTGTTTGTTTGTTTGTTTTGAGACTGAGTATGAAGGTCCTCCTTTCATATATTCTACTGGTGACAGTAGATAGGAATTAGGAATCCTTTTGGAATTTCTGAGTACCCCGCCCCTTCTCTCCCTCTGTTTCCTTCTTGATAATTGGTATTACAGGTTGACTCTGGAGACACCTTGGGTGGGATTGCAATCTCACAGGCTAAAACCAGATGCCACTAAAGTTGCTCAAGAAATTTAGTATGCGTCCTTTCCCTAAAACGGACTGCCGAGATCCCTGGACAATTGCAGGTTTACAACCGGGAAGAGCTACGGGGCCCCAAGCGTCTGACCGGGTGCCGGAATTCTGGCTTCTCTGCTACACGCGCTCCCTCCCCTCCCACACACCCAGCCCTCCGGGGCTTTCTGTTTTCCCCCAGAAAAAGGCAGTCCTGGGGCTTGCTTCCGGGTCAGCTCACCAGGGAGTCGGTGGTTTTGTGGATTCAGGGGGGTGAGGGTGGGGGTGGGGGTGGGGGTGGGGGTGGGTTTGGGGGGGGGGGAGACTGCCCGCAGCTTTGTCGTGGGTGAGGGCTGAGCGGGCCAGTTGGGAGATGCTCTGCAAACCGTAGAACACAAGTGGTTTCCAAGGACCACCATGTAGGCTTGGGGCGTAGCTTCTCTTTAATGGAAGCATGGGTTTATGATTGCAGATGAGCCGACACTCTGGAGTGTAGAGTTCTGATTCAGGTCCTCCGATAATAATTACGCTTCCAGATGAAGATGGTCGCCCCAGGAGCAGTACTGAGCATGCTTAGTAGCGGGCTATAGGGAAAGAGACACTGGATACCCCCCAGGACTGCGGGAGGAAGGCCCTGGACAGCTCCAACCTTGTTGGCTTCTGTACATTTTGGAAGAAAGTGTTCTTTTAGATGCGTACATTTGAAAGGAGGTCTGGGATTCACAGCTTCAGGGCAGAAGTCCTTTCGCTTAGAGCAGAGGTCTGCAGCGTTCTGCAATTGCCTGGAACCAGGGTTGGGGTCAAGTTCAATCTCTTCCCTGCTGTCAGGCTCTCCTGTGTGCTATACAACTTAGAGGTCTGCTGAGATTTCCACAAGGATCTCTCTCCTCCTCCTCTCCGGCCCTTTCTCCTCCCCCTCTCCCCTTCTTCTCCCCCTCCCTTCCCCTTTCCCCTCCTCTCTCCCTCTCCCTCCCTCTCTCTCCTTCTCCTTCTCCCCACTTCTCTGATAAATCCTGACAAAGTCCGACATGCATTCTCTGTGATAGTTTTTTTGTTTTTGAATCATAATTCAATTACAGTGTTTTCCCCTTCTCTTTCTTCCCACCAAACTCCCAAATACCCCTCCCTACACTCCTTCAAAGTCATGGCCTCTAATGTTTGTAAATGCATATATCCATATGTGTGTACATACATCTCTCTCTTTTTAAATATACTGATTTATTCATTTTATGTGTTTACCATTGCTCTTTACAGACACACCAGAAGAGGGCATCAGACCCCACTGCAGATGGTTGTGAGTCACCATGTGGTTGCTGGGAATTGAACTCAGGACCTCTGGAAGAGCAGTCAGTGCTCTTAACCAAGGAGCCATCCTCCAGCCCTACTTATATATTTCTAAATATAACCTGTTGACTCCATACAATGTTACATGTATGTATCTTTTCAAGGCTGACTGTTTGCCACTGAACAACCAATCAGTGTGCTCCTCCTCGGGGAGGACGGCCCCCCTCCCAGCTTTCCTCAGTTGCCTATTGTTCTCTGTGTAGGATTGAGATCTCTGGGCTCCCCCTCCACCTTGATGTGTTCTGGAGTCCTCCTTACTCAGCTCACACCTGGGCAGCCATGTTGGTGAGAAGTTACAGGTGCAGCGTCTGATGTCACAGGAGACACAGTCTCACAGCAAACTCCCTGATCCTCGGGCTCTAGCCATCTTTCCACCTCGTCTTCTGCAGTGCTCCCCGAGCCTCAGGTGTGGAGCGTTTGTAGATGTATCCATCGGGACTGGGCTCCTCAAGTCTGCATTACAGCACCACTAGGGCTATTGTGCTGTGTGGTCCTTCATGTGGCTCACGGGTGATCATGGACGAGTAGGACTCTTGGTGGCCTCTCTCCTCTGGCAGCCTTTTGGCACTGCGAAAGCTAGTTCTCAGGGAAGGGGAATTCAGGACAGTTCTCAATGGGTCTGTGTCTATGTGTGTGTGTTTGGTATGAATAATGTGTATGGTGTGTGTTTGGTATGAATAATGTGTATGGTATGTGTGTGTTGTGTATGGTGTGTGTGTGTTGTGTATGGTGTGTGTGTATGATGTGTGTGTGTGAATGTATGGTGTGTGTGTATATGGTATGTGGTGTGTGTGTATGTGTTTGGAGTGTGTGTATATGGTATGTGGTATGTGGTATGTGTGTATGTGTTTGGTGTATGTGATGTGTATGGTGTGTGTTTGGTATGAATAATGTGTATGGTGTGTGTTTGGTATGAATAATGTGTATGGTATGTGTGTGTTGTGTATGGTGTGTGTGTTGTGTATGGTGTGTGTGTATGATGTGTGTGTGTGAATGTATGGTGTGTGTGTATATGGTATGTGGTGTGTGTGTATGTGTTTGGAGTGTGTGTATATGGTATGTGGTATGTGGTATGTGTGTATGTGTTTGGTGTATGTGATGTGTATGGTGTGTGTTTGGTATGAATAATGTGTATGGTGTGTGTGTGTTGTGTATGGTGTGTGTGTATGATGTGTGTGTGTGAATGTATGGTGTGTGTGTATATGGTATGTGGTGTGTGTATGTGTTTGGAGTGTGTGTATATGGTATGTGGTGTGTGTGTATGTGTTTGGAGTGTGTGTATATGGTATGTGGTATGTGGTATGTGTGTATGTGTTTGGTGTATGTGATGTGTATGGTGTGTGTGGGTGTATGATATGTGTCGATGTGTGTGTATGGTGTATGTATGTTTGTGAGTGTATAGTGTGTGTTGTGTGTATGATGTATGTGTATAGTGTGTATGGTGTGTGTGTATGTGAGTGTATGGTGTGTGTGTATGTGAGTGTATGGTGTGTGTGTATGGTGTGTGGTGTGTGTGTGTGTCCATGTGTATATGGTGTGTTATTGTGGCCATGTGCGTACCACACTGTACTTGTGGAGACCAGAGGACAACCTTTGAGAGTTGGTGCTTGTCCTTTGCCTCTTTGGAGGTGGAGTCTCTTGTTTCTGGGTCTGCTCTAGGCAAGCTGGCTGGTGGACTTCTGGACCATCCTGTCTCCTCTTCTCTTGTGTCCCTAGTGCCAGGATTACGGATCATACTCTCCGAATGTGGAGCTTTTACCTACAGGGCCGTCTCCCTGGCTCCTGGGAGTTTTCTTTAACAGAGGAAGGTGGGTGCAAGGGTGGTGTTGGTGGTGAGAGTGGGTGAACTGGAGGCTGGAAGCCTGGAGGAGCCTTTCAAATGCGTAGGGAGAATTGACGGGCACTCTCCCTTTGGCAGGGGTGGTCATTTACCCAGGCCAGGCCAGGGAGCTGCTGGGATAGTCTCCAGCATCCTTTACCTGGTGGGGTTTACCCCATCCCATCTGGGTTTACTTAGGCCCAGGCCCAGCTTCATCTAATCCTCTGGGGATGGAGAGGACAGGCTGAGGGCTGAGAAGGGCCAGTGGTGTCTTCAGGTGCATCTGTTGGGCTGTGCACAAAGGTGCACAGCAGCTTTTCTGGCGCTTCTGGTGGGAGCGGTGATAATCTCCTCCAGGATGGACTGTTTCTTCCCCCCCGACTCTGTGGGCTTAGGAGTGAAGGTGCACACATTCCTGACTCTGTGGGCTTAGGAGTGAAGGTGCACACATTCCTGACTCTGTGGGCTTAGGAGTGAAGGTGCACACATTCCCAGGTGCACACTGCCTGGGGAAAGATGCTTCAGCTAGCTGTGGGGAGTTTTGACCTCACTGCCACATGGTCTTGCCAGTAAAGTAGCCTGGGGTCAGACACGCTGTGGGGGGAATTGCTTTACATCTGGAGCCCTCTGGACTAGAGCTGTGGAGGCTATGGGTAGAGATGTCTTTGCTGGATGTGGCTAGCTTCTGTTTTGCATATCAGTGGGTCTGATTCATAGTTAACAAGGAGTGTTGGGTACAAGGGAGGGGCTGCTGGGAAATCAGTGCTTCTCAGATGTTCTCTGTCCAGCCCCTGATGGTGAGGAAAGGAAACCCAAACTCTGAGATTTGGGTGATGCTGGGAAATTTCAAAGTGGGGAGGTTCTGAGTGTGGGCAGAGCCTCAGACTTCAGGCTCTCAGCCAGTATTCCAGAAAATGGAGAAATGAGTGGCCAGCGATTCTGTTGTCCTGAGCCTCAGTTTCCCCATCGTGTGTGTGTGTGTGTGTGTGTGTGTGTGTGTGTAAAGGACTCATGTGAGGACTTCATCTCTCATATGACATCCCAATATTTCCTGGTCCTACATCCCTCCTGGTACACACCCTGACCCTACATCCATCTTGGTACACACTCTAGCCCTATATCCCTCCTGGTACTCATCCTGACCCCAAATCCCCTCCCCCCCAGTACACACTCTAGCCCCACATTCCATCCTGGTACACACCCTGGCCCTACCTACACCCCTCCTGGTACATACCCTGGCTCCACACCCCTCCTGGTACACATCCTGGCCCTACCTACCCTCCTCCTGGTACATAGCCTGGCCCCACACCCCCACCTGGTACACACCCTGGCCTTTCCATATTTCTTAAACATAGTTATTTATTGTTATATGTAAGTACACTGTAGCTGTCTTCAGATGCACCAGAAGAGGGCATCAGATCTCTTTTATGGATGGTTGTGAGCCACCATGGGATTGCTGGGATTTGAACTCAGGACCTTTGGAAGAGCAGTCAGTGCTCTTAACCGCTGAGCCATCTCTCCAGAAACATAGTTATTTGATTGGCTCATTAAAGTCAAACACTGAAAACATGTATGTGTTCACACCACTGAAAACAAAACCATAAGTTGAGCTTTGAAGGAGCTCAGCTTAGTTCAAATTTGACATATTTGCAGTGTACCTGACTCGGACTTCCTATTATTAGGAAAAACAGCCTCTTTCTTCATGAAGCAGAAGCTTACATATTTTGTCTGATGATATTCAAGTTACGATTGGGCTGACAGAATTGTGAAGCAGTGCGGGTGACTTGCGGACATAGCCATGTAACTGCACACTTCATACGGATCACAGCAGAACACATGTGCTCAGTACGGGCCAGGTGCCATGTGGATCCTGCATCTGTTAGCATTTACGTTGTTACGGCAGTGTAACCACTATCCACAACACACTTTATAGTCGGGTTAAACCTAAGTGTGGGATCTCCACAGGACCTCCTGTTAGCTCTCTCGGCCACCATGGCAAACTTGTGCTCATTTTGCTCATTGACAGTCTTGTTAGGATGGGGCAGCCTGAATTTCTCACTTGGTAGCTGTCATGAGCACGCTATGTCACAGACATGCTTGCATCTTTGCACGATGTCAGAGTTTATTGACTAAATGAACTCACAGCTCTGCTCGCTTTGTCGGCTAAAGTGTGCCTTGCGCCTGGTTTCCCTTGACAGCTGCTGAGGCGAATGCGGATTCTCTTATTCTAATCTTAATCACTCAGTTTAACTCTCAGGTCACCGTTATACAGCTCACAGTAAGTCTATCTGCCCTGTCCTGTCTGTCTGTCTGTCTGCCTGCCTGCCTGTCTGTCATGTTAGATAATCTCTCTAGTATATCTATCATCTATTTATCTAACATCTATGTATCCATTTATCTGTCAAACCTATCATGTATCTATCTAATATCTCTATCTATCTATCTATCTATCTATCTATCTATCTATCTACCTATCTATCCATCCATTGTCTATCTATCTATCATCTCTATCAATCATATCTATCTATACATCTATCTATCTATTATCTATCTATCTGTCTATCTCTTATATAATCTATGTATCTATGTGTCTTTGTATGTATGTATGTATGTATGTATGTATGTATGTATCTATCTATCCCACCCAATTACAGAACGGCCACAAGGAGCTAGAGGACGTCATCTCAGGGGCACTGCAGAGGATGGGTGGGGTCAAGCAGAAGGCTGCTAAGGATGCAGAGGTTCTGCAAGGATTAGAGGCTCTGCCTTGTGGGTTGGACTTCAGGGTCAGAGCGGAGCTTAGACGTGTGTGATGCTGGAGGGACGAAGGCAGGAGCTGGTCCAGATGATGAATGGCCGGATGTTGGATGGCATCGTCGGTAGGTCATGCCCCATGAGGGTGAGGACTGAGCAGACCCGAAGCCCCCGGCCTGTGATGCTCACAGCAGAGGCAGACGACAGGGCGTGAGACCGTCGCTATCACAGGTTAGGCCCCTGTCTTTACAGGTCTGGGTGAGGGAGCTGGACCGTTACGGTCTGGTTGTTTTGTGAGTTCTCGGGCCTGATTTCTTCATGTTTTTATATACTCGTGTGCTCCCATTTTGCTCCAGTAAATGTATGAGATGGCTCCTGTGTTTACTTCTAAGAATGAGTTTTATTTTACCAGTCCGGCCTCGTGTGTTCTGCCCACAGACGTGTTGTTTATGTGAACAGCAAGGGCCGGGCCATCCTGTTCCTCCTGAGTTTGCACTTAAGATGGCATCCTACACTGTGTGTAAAGCGGAGTCTCACAGCAAGGCCCAGAGAAATCTCCCTGGTAGGGACATCCATGTCTTTTGAGTAATGATTTCTCACCCCATGGGCCAGTGTTCAGGGCTTTTCAAACCAAAGGGCCTTGGGGGCGGGGTTCAGAACTCAGCTTCCGACCTTGGCTGTGGCCTAATCAGGTTTGTAGCGAATGCTAAGGTGACATAGAATTCTGAGCACTTGGGGACAGAGCCCTTTAAGACTAAGAACAGGAGTGCATGCTGGGAAGAGCGCAGGCATGGGGCTAAAGACCTGATGCAGGCCCCGAGTTAAGCCTCAGCAGCGCGCAGAGCGCTGAAGATAGGCATAGCGGCCACCTGGGATCACGTGATCACTCTCTTTCTCCCCTCCTCCCCGCCCTCCCTCTTCTACCTCTCCCCCCATACCCCCATGTGAAGGTGAATATGGTGTGTACTTGTGTGTAGAGGCCAGAGGACAACCTCGGGTCCCATTCCCCAGAAGCCATCCACCAGAGTCTCAGTGTCCTGGGGCTGAGCATGCGGGGCTGGCTGGCTACGGAGCCCCAAGGAGCTGCCTGTCTCTCCCTCCCCAGCGTTGGGATCTACACCCCCATACTTGGCTTTACAAAACAAAACAAAACAAAACAAAACAAAACAAAACAAAACAAAACAAAACAACACTGCACAAGGGTTTAGGAATGTAATGAGCTGTTAATGTTTACAAGTCGAGCCCTTAACTAATCGAGATATTCCCCCTGGTCCTGTGAATGAATATATGTCTATGAATATAAATAAAACATTTTTAGGAAAAAGAAGGGAAGGGTTTTGTTTATCCCAACCGATCTTTCACATTCTCTCTTCCAGGAGGAGGAGGCAGGTGCCTCAGGAAGGGAAGAAGCCCAGCCTGTGATGACTGGAAAAGACCACTTGGTGGCAGTGTTTCACTCTGCTTGGCGCTCGGCACCGACCCCACTCTAATGAAACCTCTTCTGGGGATTTTTTTTTTTTTTTTTTTTTTTTTTTTTTTTTTACCATCCCTCAAGTTTCAATTTATGGATATTAGGCAAAGATGCAAAATAAGACCCTGAGTGGAAAATAATGGCTGTAACAGATACCGTCTGTCTCCTTGTCTTCTCTTCCCTCATTGCAGTCAAGAGTCAGAGGCAGGAGCCGGGCTCTTGGGGATTGCATCCTGTGTGAAGGCCCAGGAGGGAAAGAGCAAAATTGTATCGACAAGGCAAGCATGCCCAGAAAGGGCGCGAGGCCCCAGAGCCCACGCAAGTGCCTCGCCCTGTGGACGCTGGGGGAGTGATCAGAGCCACCTGGACGAGGCCCTGTCTGTTGCAGGTAGGTAGGACCCCGAGGACGGTTATGAATACCCTCACAAAAAATAAGCTTGCTTAAGATGTTAATGAGATTTTATTCATTTATTTATTGTAACTCGATTGCGAGGTTCTCAAGTGCAAATTTGTCGATGACAATGTTATGTGGTTATCTAGTCTCAGAGACAAGACCAGCCACCCGGCCAGGATTGGTGGCACACACCTTTAATTCCAACACTCTGGAGGCAGAGGCAGGAGGATCTCTGAATTCCAGATCAGACAGAAGTACAGGGAGAAGAACATTCCCCAAAGGAGAAGAAAGTGTATACAGTTGTCTCTAGGCGATGTGTATATGCATATATAAAATGTAATAAATTTTGCGTGCCCTTGAGTCACGTTCCCGAGACACTCATGATGTAAATGCAAACATTCTAAACTCGAAATCAAGCAAGCAAGCCTGAATCTAAAGCACGCTGGTCCCAAGAGTTTCAGATAAAGGCTCCTCCACCCTGTGGAGCCTGGAGATCGCTAAGCTCATGCCGCCCCAGTCTGGGGCCGGGTGAAGATGGCGGTCTGTGGTTTCCTCAGACTCCGCTGTGGTACCCAGCAGACTGGAAACTGGGAATAGATTCTTGTCACCACCCAATCATGGCTCAGGCTCACATTTCTCCAGGCTCTTCACAAAGATGTCTTTTTATGTTTTGTTCTACGTCTAGACTTTAATGTCATTTCCTGATTTCTCCCAATGCATGCAGCTGCAGAAGTGTCCTGATGGGTTTGGGCATTTAAACATAGTGGGAGACGGGTTTCTTTTTCTCTTTCTCTCTCTCTTTTAAAGCACCAAACAAATACCAAGCTTTAGAAGCAGAACAAAAGAAATTCTTATAGATTTTGAGTTGGAGGGTCCCAAAGGATACTTAGTTACTGTTTCCAGTAAAGGTCAAGACAATTGTTGTTAAAAATACCGTTTCCTCAGACTCTGCTGTGGTCCCCTAGGGAGACTGGGGATGGAGACTAGAGGCTCGTTAGTTCTTTGGTACTGGGGGCTAGGCCAGGGTCCTCCAGCAATGAAAAGCAGAAAGAAGCTCTTGCGGACCCAGTTCCTCTACTGTCTCTACAACCCTCTTCACGGAAGCTCCAGCAGATGGCGCCTGCTTATGAACGGCCCCTTCTTCCTGACCGGCTCATGCCAGCTCTACATGCTGACATGACATACAATTTAACAGAGCATTAGAGATGGAGTTATTGGACTGGTGAGACTGCCCCCAGACCTGATGACCTGAATTCTATCCCCGAGACTCACATGAGGAATAAAAGCACTGACTCTGATGGTTGTGCCTTAACCTCCACATAAGTGCCACACCATGCACGCACGCACGCACGCTCGTGTGTGTGTGTGTGTGTGTGTGTGTGTGTGTGTATACTCATAACAAACAAGTGTAAAAGTGGATGGTACCACATTCACTATTTTTAGAAAGGATTTATTTTCATTTTATGTGTATGAATATTTTGCCTACCTGTATCTGTACCTCATGCATGCAGTGCCCATGGAGGCCAGAAGAGGGCATCAGATACAATCCTGAAGTCGCAGAAGTCAGCCGGCTGCCATGTGGGTGCTGGGAACTCCGCGGGAGCCAGCAGTGTCTCAGATTATAGAGTTGGTGCCTTTCCCCCCTCTGTCTCCTCTCTGTAGTAGGGGAGGGTTCACAAACACCAAGCCCATCATTTGGGTGACATCTAGATTGAAGATCAAATTGGAGCAATCCAACCATTAGCAGGTAGACACCCTCTAGGATGAAGTTCAGAAGTGCTTTCCATTAGAAAGTGCGGCCCCCCATAGCTGCATTTCCATCAGCTGTAATTTTGAAACCGTTGATAATTCTGGGGAGGGGTAGTCTTGGTTGAAATGTGATTACAGGATGTATGGTTATATATGGGGGTACAGCGGTGTGACACATTTATGTGCATTTTTAAACAGAATGTGCTAGGTGTCATTGTTGATGCTGGCTCCGTGGCAGTGGAGAAACACGTGGTCTGCCCTTCACAGCTTAGGTTTTAGTGGACACATGCTGGCTAAGAGGCCAAGCCCCCTTCCACGGAGGACCTGGTCCTTACTGAATTCATTCCATGTTTATTCGTAACAGCCATTGGCTGGCTGCCTGCATGCTGAGATCGGCTGCTGGCCTTCATGTGTGTAATATGTCTGCGCTGACCTGGAGCACGGGCGTCCTCTCAGGAGACTAGCAGACAGCCTTTAGGGTCTTTTTAGGGTCTGTCTTTTCTTTAAAGATCCGTGAACGGTTTTGAAACATTTTATACATAGGAGAGGTTCTAAAAGCTTACCTTCCGCAGGCCGCCTCTCTTCAGTTTAGTATTGTCTTCAGAATTATTCCGAGCTTTCATTTTTGAAGAGAGAAAAAAAATATCTGAAATGTTGTTGGTAGCGCTGCCGTAGCCAGTGGCCACTGGAGGGCGCAGCTGAACACAGATTGCCCTCCGTTCCCTTACCCAACTGTGCTCTCCACCCAGACCACTCAAAGAGTCTACCTACACAGCAGGGGCCGTCAAAGGAAGATCTTTCTTTCCTTCCAGCCTCACTCGGTACAGGGAGGTCCTGGGTGGGTTCTCAGGAGCACTTCTCAGATATTCTCCTTCAGGCTGGCCCCAACATTGACTCAGGAGTCCCTGTTGAAGTCTCTTGTTCTTGAAGTCTGTGAGCACAGACCTCTCTTGTGTCCCTCTCGTGGCTCCTCTCTCTCTCTCTCTCTCTCTCTCTCTCTCTCTCTCTCTCTCTCTCTCTCTCTGGGACACACAGGTGCCGTGACCCATAAGTGGATACGAGAGAGGATAATTTTGTCGCGTTGGTTCTCTTTACCTTCATGCGGTGTCTGGGGATCTGACTCTTTGGGTCAATGGGTTTACACAGCAAGCACCTTTGACACGAGGAACCATCTTGGTGGCCCCCACCCTCTTCTTGAGGTAGTATTGTGACCACTCTTTCTGGAGGATTCCTTTTTGTTCTAAAGTGAAAGTTTGATCGCTTCCTAAGGAAGGGACAGGCACACGTTCTGGTGTGGAGTTACCCACTACCGCCCAGTCTGGATGTTAGTATTGGTGGGAAGGTAGAGACAGTGTGTCGAGGAAGATGTTTAAACCTTAATGTATGAGCTGTCTTTCTCAGAAGCTATTAGTGGATGTATGTGCATCCTTCTATATCAGTGGGCTACGGGGAGATCTTTGCATGGCTCTAAACATATATATGATCTCCTCTAGTCTCCTGAGCAGTCTTACGGAGCAGCAGTATCGCGGCTACTTCACAGAGAAGAGGGGCTGCAGAATGACCAGGGCACAGTTCAGTTGGGATCCGAGGTCTCCCTGGCCTGCCAGGCACAGCCCATCCTCCTTCCGACAGGCCCAGCCCAGTCTTATCCTGGACTCCTCCCGACATCACTCAGCCCTCGGAGGGCACCGTGGGGAGATTGCGGGGCGGGGGTGGGGGCGCAATGAGATTTTTATGAACTGAGAGCTTCAAAAATAACTTGCCCTTCCCAAGGAACTGCTGATTTGATTCTTGAAGTAGTCCATCCCATTAATCCAATTAGCTAATGGGAATGGGAGCATCGTGATACACTGGCGCTGAAGGGGCATCAGCGGTCCTGTGCTTGGCTTGTTTATCAGAGGGAGGTACGGGAGCTTGTGTGAGGCTGGACGGCAGGGGTGGGTAGAGTGAGGCGGCCTTGCGTCCTGGGACCAGGGCTTGGTTCAGAAGGCTTGTTGGTGATATCTGCTTAGAGCATTGCGTTATTTTTACAATGATGAAGATTAGCAATGCATTAAAACACACAGGTCTCTCATTTCTGGCCGAGACAGGGTAGCAAGTTAAACTTTCTGTCACGAGCAGACCTGGAAAAAGATGTGGCCACTCTTTGTAGGGTTTTCACAGTAAATGTTACTGCTTGCAGTTCCTGAGGGAGGGGAGAGCACAGGGTAACACACACTTATGTTCGTTCCTAACTGTATGAAGAGTGGGGAAGAGGGGCTCCAGCAGAGTGCTCCCAGTGGGGAAGAGGGCCTCCAGCAGAGTGCTCCCAGTGGGGAAGAGGGGCTCCAGCAGAGTGCTCCCAGTGGGGAAGAGGGGCTCCAGCAGAGTGCTCCCAGTGGGGAAGAGGGGCTCCAGCAGAGTGCTCCCAGTGGGGAAGAGGGGCTCCAGCAGAGTGCTCCCAGTGGGGAAGAGGGGCTCCAGCAGAGTGCTCCCAGTGGGGAAGAGGGGCTCCAGCAGAGTGCTCCCAGTGGGGAAGAGGGGCTCCAGCAGAGTGCTCCCATGGGGAAGAGGGGCTCCAGCAGAGTGCTCCCAGTGGGGAAGAGGGGCTCCAGCAGAGTGCTCCCAGTGGGGAAGAGGGGCTCCAGCAGAGTGCTCCCAGTGGGGAAGAGAGGCTCCAGCAGAGTGCTCCCAGTGGGGAAGAGGGGCTCCAGCAGAGTGCTCCCAGTGGGGAAGAGGGGCTCCAGCAGAGTGCTCCCATGGGGAAGACGGGCTCCAGTGCTCTGAGTGCAGGTCTTGCTGGTGGGGGAAAGGGAAACAAGAGAGAAGGCAGAGGCTAAGGCTGTGTGTAGGTTCCGTGTGCGAGGGGAAGCACTTCGGGGACAGCAATCTGGGAGTTTCCTTCAGGCCCCGGACATACCTTTAGTGGCATATCTATAGGCAAAAGTCTAAGAGAC
The DNA here is from genome assembly GCA_964023405.1 of Apodemus agrarius. NCBI lineage: Eukaryota > Metazoa > Chordata > Mammalia > Rodentia > Muridae > Apodemus > Apodemus agrarius. The sequence continues at coordinate 5,596,860 of OZ030019.1, read as the reverse complement.
TGGACAAGATGGCATCTGCGGGCCTAGGAAGAGAACAGGGATTTTCGACCCTGATGTTGGGATGCCAGACTTGGAGTCCTGCCTAAGTAAAAGCTCTAAAAAGACCCATTATAGAGACAACCTCTTGTGTACTGAGTGGAAGCATCACCTGTCAATTAAAAGCAGATGGCCAGTCAGCTCAGGCAGGAGATAGGAGGTGGGAGTTTTGGATGGGGAAAGAACTCCGGGCTAGAGCCAGGAATGGGAGGGATTCGCCCAGAACTCTGTGGAGACAGATGCATGAAACAGAAGAGGTAGCCAGCCATGTGGCCCTCATAGAATAGACTAGATGAGTTATTAAGTTATGAGAACAAGACCTAGCTTATGGCCTAGACTTCTTAGAGTTTTACTGCTGTCAACAGACACCATGACCAAGGCCACTCTTCTATGGATAACATTTAATTGGGACTGGCTTACAGGTTCAGAGGTTCAGGTTCAGTCTATTATCATCAAGGTGGGAACATGGCAGCATCCAGGCAGGCAAGGTGCGGGAGGAACTGAGAGTTCTACATCTTCATTGAAGGCTGCTAGCAGAACACTGACTTCCAGGCAGCTAGGATGAGGGTCTTAAAGCCACAGTGACATACCTCCTCCAACAAGGCCACACCTCCTAAAAGTGCCACTCCCTGGGCAGAGCAGATAGAAACCATCACAGAATCTATTCAGAAATAACAAGTGTCAGAGTCATTATTTTGGGAACTGTGGTGTGGGGCATGGGTGTGGCGGGTAAAGCCTTCAGATACAACCCATCCTGAGAAGAAGGGCCGTGTTCCTTGAGTGAGGGAAAGAAGCCGTCAGGGCTGAAGCAAAGACAGCATGGCTTCCCACCTTAGAATATAAATCCCCAGACTCAAAGTGCCACAATGATGATGTCACATAACTCGGCTGCTGAACAGCAGGAAATGGCCCCTGTGCAGAGGAGGGCCAGCGCAGGGCCTCGGGGTGGGCCACTGCCTCACAGTGCCCGCTGTGGTGTTTTCACACTGGGTCAGGTTCCAGGCTCCAGCACGTGGGTTCTGATGGCTTCACATATTTATGGCATGACAAGGTATAATAAAAATCTGTAGCTATCGAAGGATGAAATGAGACTAGTCGGCTTTCTTCATAATTTGAAATGCCCAAGACTCTTCTCATCGACGCCTTTTGCCGTTGGGTATTTCTGCTTGTCTTTGCTGGTTAATGGGATGTGGTATTTTGGGACTTCACCCTTGGGTTTGGATTTCTGATCTGGAATCACAAGTTGGTTGTTTCTGAATTGTTCTTAGTGTCCTGATTCGTCTTCCTCTGCTAGTCACAGTGTGTATCTGTGGGAGACAGGTTTCCTTACCTGACTCAGTGAGGTGTGGCTTAGTTGGGGGATGCTGTTCAGAAACATGACCCTTCCTTCTCCTCCTCCCCTCCCTTCTCCTCTTTCCTCCCCTCCCTTCTCCTCTCCCCCTCCCTTCTCCTCCCCCTCCCTCTCCTCCCCCTCCCTTCTCCTTCCCCTCTCCTTTTCCTTTCTTTTCTCCGAAGAGATTTTTGTGGGGTTTGGATAGGTATTGGGGAACATCCAGAGTATATTCAGTGAATATTTTAGATTTCACTGAACATCTGTACAGCTGAAGAAGACAGAAGAACCCTATCTTTAGAGTAAAACTCAAAACCTCAGAACTATCTTTCAGCTCTTTTGTTTCGTGGTATGAATGCGAAGCCATTTTCTCACATGACTTTAATTTGGATTCACAGTTACTTTTGTGTTTGCCTTCCTATGATTTGACTATGAAACATCTCTCCAAAGCTCCCGTGTTAAATCCTCAGCTGGGGGATCCCGAGGTCTCTGACCTGCTCCATGACTTATCTCTTACAGCCACAGTACATACTTGGCTCCTTTAAGACAATTTCTTTGTCACAGGAGTAGAGAAATCGACTATCACACATGTGTTAAAGTTTATTCTTGGATTTACTGACTGTGGAAGAGACCTGCTGGGGTTTTGGTACAGCAGCCTTGACGGGGGCTCTGTGGAGGCCCCTTAGGGAAAACTATTTTTCTGGCCAAGGTGGACCTTAACACTTTGAGCTACACTAGTCAGGGGGTCCATCTTTTGGCCGAGGGGGCGACCTCAGGTGGGAGGACTCATGGTGAGCATGTGAGAGAGATGGGAGGCGTCACTAAATGAGGCGACATGCTTTCCTTCCTTGCGCCTCCATCTCTGTGGGGCTGACGGAGCTGCTTCTGGCACGGTGCAGCTCCCGACCCTCTCGGAAGGGAAGGGATAACTTCACCTTTGCATCCCCTCTTCTCTCAGCATGGCTTCCCTACAGCACAGGCTGCACTCTCTCTCCAGATCCCTCCCTGCCTTCTGTCCGCGTGTCCACCATGTGTCCAGCCTCCCTGCTTAACCCAAATGGCATGGCTTCCTCTCTTCCTCTGCGCTGGCTTGTTCTCCAGGCATCTCCTGGGGCTACGGCATGTCTGCTTTGGAGTTTTTCTTCTAAATGCTAATAAAATTGTCGCCGAGCTTCTTTTGAATCTTTGCTTAGATTCTTTTATTAATGAGACTGAGACCCTCAAGGGGGGTGGTCCCTGATTTCCCTCATGTCAGTATGAAGAAACATTGTCTGTAGGTCTCTGACTTGTGATATAGTCAGAGCACTGGTGAACATTTCTAGTAAAAGCAAACCCTAATTATTATAGATTTTTTTTCTCTCCATTCGCTCAAAAGTAAAATTGCTTTTTAATCAGAAAGGAAGCAGAAGGTTTCTTTTAGAGATCTTTTTATTGTGATTACTATTGGATTTGGGTAGATTTGCTGTTCTTGAAGTAAGTAAATTTATTCAATGAGGGAATAAAATCAAGATTATTAATTATTTTAAGGCAGAAAACATCTTGGATCTGAAAATTCTTAATTCCTGAGTCTTAATCATCCTGCTGTTTGAAATAGCAAATGGCCGCCCGTGTGGCGTGTGCTCCTGAGCTCCTGGGATGCTATGCGACTAGTTAATACTTCACATATGCTGAGTGAAGCACACGTGGAAAAGGGCAGGGGTGGGTGATCATAAGCATACCGGGATAGCCTCGGCAGCTGACACTGTCAGGGGTAGCCTCGGCGGCTGACATGGTCAGAGCGATTTTCTTGGTATAAAAGCTGAGGCCCTGGTCCCAGAGAGCAGAGACTCACAGCAGGAGTTGTGCCTGGTGCCCTGTCACATCCTCCACTTGACAAAGTCTCTCAGGTGGATCAGAAGAGATTTCTGGACTCAGTGTCCTTCGCATAGTAGAGACTAGAAGATTTAATGATTTAGATCCTCACAGAAGGCCTTTCCCCGGGGTCAGAGAAGTTGCCGTGCAGAGGAGAGGAGGCGGTAGAGACAGGAGCTCGCTCTGGCTTCTCTTTCTCCTGATTCTTGATCTATTTCTGTCTGAGTTTCAGTAAATAAGTGTTCTGTTTGTTTTGTTTTCAAATGAGTTGTGTGGATACCTGCTGCAGGTTCCCAGGTTACCAGATGCTAAATGGAAGTATTTGACCAACAACACTTTCAGCACACCTGACTCCTTTAGACAAGCTCCTGACAAACTCGACTGCTAGGAGCTGCCTTCATTTTGTGTGTCTCCACAGAGGCCCCACCTTTTCAAACGGCAGCCACTGTTCTAGAAGGGAATAAAGTTCTAGGTAAGCCAGAAAGTCATGGCCTGCCCCCCATCCCCACCCCATGCCCCATACCTCCCTAAACTAACTAGGGTATTGAAATACAAGTGTGGTGGTGGTGGTGATCACTCTAAACTTCACAACTGGATTTACTGCCTTATTAAACATTACAGTAATTACTAGAAATGTTAGGAACCTCTGACAAATAAACAGAAAATGTCAAAAACAAACGAGCTCCTCTGCTTGGTGTCCTAGGCCTGCCTGCAGGGCTCAGCACACTGCTGTTCCAAGTGTAGACACATTGGATGTTTTAGCCTCTTCAGACTGATTGCAACTTAGTTCCTGCACTGAGAGAACAGATAGGGTTTCTGGTGGACAGAGGAGACTTCGTGTGTGTGTGTGTGTGTGTGTGTGTGTGTGTGTGTGTTCAGTCTGAATAATGTTACTTATATGTGCATTTTCAGGGCTGACCATTTGGTACTGGGTGCCCAGTGGGTGTGCTCTTCCTCAGGGAAGATTGTTTCTCTCTCTGAGCATAGTTCTTTGTAGGGCTGAAGCCTGGCCTGCCCAGTTTGGTGTGCTCAATAGCGTCATCCTTGTCCAGCTTACGTCTGGACAGTTGTGTTGGTGAGACTTTATGAGTGTAGCGTCTGATATCCATCCGAGACCCAACCACACAGCAAACTCTTCGATCCTCCGCCTTTTATGATCTTCCCAGCCCTTCTTCTACAAGGCTCCCTGAGCCGTAGGTGCTGGAGGCAGTCGGTAGATGCATCCCTTGGGAATGGAGTCCACAATGGTGCCCTTTGCTGGTCTGTAGTGGCCCCCAGGGGTCATTTAGAGTGTAAGGAAGGGCATCTGTGGGCCTTCCTTCAGCCACCACAGACACCAGACTGTCACCTCTCCTTTTGTGTGCAAAATGAATGTGTTGGGCAAGCAATTGGGGGCCCAGGCTTGAAGGGGACCCTCAGAGGAAAAGGTATAAAGGGCCCCCGCGCTCCACGTGCCCAAGAAACGGACCTAAAGATGAAGACTCTGCCAGCTCAGGCTGTGGCTGTTGGCTGTCTAGTTCTATTCAGTATACCTCAGTCTCTTCCTCATGGGAAAATGAAGCATCTTTTTGAAATGGACATTATCTTTTTTCCCCCCTCAAACTCAGACATGAATCAACATCTGTCTCTTTTACCATCCTGCCTTTTGGTTTGTGGTGAAGGAGGTTAGAAGAATCTCAGATTCCCCAAAGCAAACGCTACAGTTAGAGCAGGATCAAGTGCCTGGGCAGTTATAGCAGATTGTAAAAATAAGGATCTGGAACCTCAGGACCCGAGTAATAGTCTGAGGGATAGACCTGAGTCAGATCTCTGGCCCTGGGAAGAGATGAGCTGTCCAGACGTCATGGATGGCCATAAACTGTTAATTATCTAAACCTTAAAAGATTATTACCTAACCAATGCTTCCCGATGAAGAGCAAGCACACGCCATCGCTAGTCCCGGTGGGCACATCCGTCATCCCGACAGGGTAGGCCCTCAGGAAGAGCTGCTCACATCCGAGGCCCTAGGAATGGTATAAAGCCCGCCTGAAAGGCGCACTGGGAGGATTGTCTTTGGCGCTGTCTCTTCTCACCCTTTAGGCCCCCCCTTTTCTCTGCAGTAAATTTTGTTCCTTTCCCACACCGCACCTTGTGTATCTCCTCTGAATTCTTTTGATGACAGTTACAAGCCAACGGCCAGGGAGAAGGAAGGACACAGGGAGAAGCCACCTAGGTCACTGCAGGCTTTTCTGTGGGGACACCCTGCAGAGGGTGTCTCTGTAAAAAACAAAGTCTGCTGTCTGCCTGTGTGGGTTGCATTATAGGACTGAGGGGGGCACAGAGAAGGAGATTCGGATTTCTGTTTTAAAATTTTGTTTTGTTTTTTGTACTTGAGATCGGCCATTGCTGGGGTAACTGCGCTCGAGGCGCCTAGTCAGTCAAAAATATTTGATTATCAGCAAGCATCTTTCCCGGCAGCCATTGCTGGGGGTGGGGGAGGGGGCCCGGGGGCCCGGGGGCAGGGAGCCCAGGAATCTAGAGGAAGAAGTTAATTTACTTCTAGATAGCAAATTATTATTGGAGTTGTCCAAATTTGACCAAAATGGAGACACTTTGGAAAATATGCAGCCCTGGTTAACATGACAGACGCAGGCCAATGGCGTGGGGTATGGTGGCTGTGGAGAGGAGTCCAGAGAGAAATGTGACAATGTGAAATCAGTCACAGGCAGAAATGTTAATATATCTGTTCTAATAAAACTTTATTTAGGGCTAGATTTGACCTGCAGCCTAGAGCCTGCCAGCTTCTGAACTCTCCTCATTGTGTTAAATGGACTCCCTCTCTAAATATTTAGATTTTACTCTCCTCATATCTCTGTTGATGAGAAAGAGAAATAGTTTTCTATGAGCGAAGGCATTCCAGCTCATTAATTAGTCCATTGTTGCAGCACTGGCCAGTGGTCTACCATGGCCCGAACCCCACGCCCAGAAAGCTTCCGTCACCCCAAAGCTGTATTTAGACACATTTTACACTCGGCTCTACGTAAGTTTCTCAGAAGAGAACGAGCCCGCTGTCTGCTGAGCTTCACACCGCGTTCCTTCACCACTCGGGGTGTCGTTCCTAAAATATTTCTTGGGAGCGAAGGCAACCAACAGTGACGGAAAGGCTGGAATATCCTCGACTTCTCAGAATTCTGGTTTTCAGTATTGGATAGGGGAAGCTGGTTGTCAAAAGTAAAAATATGCTTCCGCCATCTCCAGGGCCTCTGAGCACGCACTGCTGGTTAATTGTGTTTAAATGCTCTATTATCACAGCAAGAAAAGCACCGTAAGGAAGTTTATCTGTCTGCAGATGGGATGGAGGGCGTGAGGTCACTGTGTGGGTGCTTGGTCAGGAGAGGTAACCGCTGCTGCTACCAGTTTCCTGCTCCTCTTCCTGATTGATTCAGTGCATGTTTAGGGTGGGTCTTCCTTCCCCATTTAAACCTCTCTGGAAATGCTCTCATAAACACATCCAGCAGTGTGTCTCCTAGGTGATTCTAAAAGCCCATCCAGGTTGATGCTGAATATCGACCATCAAAATCCCACCCCTTGGTACACCAATTTTATTTTATTTTTTTAAAGACAGAATCTCACTGTGTACAATGGACTGGCGAAGTTCTTACTATAAAGCCCGGGCTGGCCTCAAACATGGAGGGCCTCCTGTGTTAGCCTCCCTAGTCTTGGGATTTACAGGTGTGAACCACTGTGCTGGCCAAACTCACTGGTGTGTGTGTGTGTGTGTGTGTGTGTGTGTGTGTGTGTATGTATGTGTGTGTGCGTGCACCTGAATGTATATACCTGTGTACCATACTACATGGGTGCAGGTGCCCACAAAGGCCAGAGGAGGGCATTGGGTCCTCTGGAACAGAAGCAACAGGAAGTTTGGACTGCCTGATGTGGGTGGTGGGAACTGAACTGTGCCCTCCGTATGAGCAGCACGAGGGCTGATTTGTCTCTACAGCCCTATAGACACATCACATTTTAGCCATCTCATCCCATGCCTGGCTCATGGGGCTCTCATAATGCAAAATGCATTCAGCTTAATTTCAAATGTTCTCATCTCCTAACAGTTCCAACATTGTTCCAAAGTCCAAAATCCACCCCTGCTCCTCCCCCTCCCCCCCCCCCCCCCGCCCATCGGGATTCAAGACCATCTGTAATTGTGAGCCATTACAAATAAAGTTACATGTGTCCAACATACAATGGTATCAAATAAACATCCTATTTAAACCACAGAGGAATGGAGACATATCGAGGAAAAACTAGACCGAAATGGAAGTGGCAAACACCAAATGCTAGGACTGTAAGCTTAGTGTCTGGGCTTCACGTGTGCCCTAGCACCGTGGGAACATTCTGGGGCCTCTGGGGCCCACAGCTCCAAACTGTCTTTGGAGACCAGTTCCAATCCCGTGTGAACTACATCGTCAGATTTAACACTGCCCCACTCCTTTGTAACAGCGTTCTCTGTTGGTTAAGTTTCTCATTTCCGTGATAGTATACCAAGGAACACCCTGGAGGAGGGATTACCGTCGGCTGTTCCAGGGAATCCAGTTTGTTATTGCAGGTGTGAGATGACAGGAGGAGTCTAAGGCCCAGCGTCACATTATATCTGTGAATAGAAAACAGAAAAAGGCAGACTCACGCCCACCAGGCTGTTTCTTCAGTCTGACCACCCAGTCTCTATCTAGGGTCTTTCCTGTTCATTTAATCTCTCCAGAAATGTCCAAACAGAAACACACACCCAGAGGTGTGCTTCCTAGGGGATTCTAAAGTCCAGTCAGGTGACAATGACAATTAGCCATCAGCGGTGTCCCACCAAGCCACAGAGTGTTTTTACACAGGGCTCCTAGCTCCATGCAAGATAAGCTTGTCGTACCATAGACTTCTCTGTCAAGTGCATCGCCATTTTAAAACTGCGCTTCTCCACTAATTGTCTTCTCTCCTCCTTTCTTTTATGGGTTTTCCAGACAGGGCTTCTTTGAGAAGCTCTGGCTGTTCTGGAACTTGATCTGTAGGCCAGGATGGCCTCGAACTCACAGAGCTCCACCTGCCTCTGCCTCCAGAGTGCTGGGATTAAAGGAGTTGCCACCACCACACACTGATGTTTTCTTGACCTTTCTATTAACTACATTTTGTGGCTAAGAATCCCTCCTTGAAGCAGTAATGTATGGGTGAAGATTTCGGGGGTTGGGGGGGAGAGGGATAGGTTTGATCAAACCATAGTGCATATTTGACAAAATTCTCAAACACATAAAAATAAACCCAAACCAAGAGAATCCCTTCTTGCTGTCTACGCTGTGTGCAGAACTTGCTTCTTTGGCTGTTTTGTTAGAGAAGACCCAACTTTGTATTTCTGTCAGGGTGGTCACTAGACAGTGGATGCTTGATTTGGGTGCTTCTCCTCAGAATCTCACGGGCTTTGCTCCTGTGCCTCTTAGAATTTCATGTTGCTTTTGGAAGTTTGGACAGGATTTAGAATTTTCATCTCTTAGAGATCTTCCCCAAATCTTTTACCATTAGAATTTCAAACACTGTTTCTTGTTTTCATGGAGATTTCGCTCTCATGACCCTGAGAATAACAAATCTGTGATTTTCAGTTTTTTAAAGATTTATTTCTTTATTATATGTAAGTACACTGTAGCTATTTTCAGACACACCAGAAGAGGGCATCAGATCTCATTACAGATGGTTGTGAGCCACCATGTGGTTGCTGGGATTTGAACTCAGGACCTTTGGAAGAGCAGTCAGTGCTCTTAACCACTGAGCTATCTCTCCAGCCCCAAATCTATGATTTTCAAGCCTTGGTATACAAGATGTGGCACAGAAACTACTCACAACCTCCCAATTCTTCTCAGTCTTTACATTCCTTATCAGACTTAATACAGTGTAAATATTCTTTTTTTTTTTTTTTGGTTTTTTGAGACAGGGTTTCTCTGTGTAGCCCTGGCTGTACTGGAACTCACTCTGTAGACCAGGCTGGCCTCGAACTCAGAAATCCGCCTGCCTCTGCCTCCCAAGTACTGGGATTACAGGCGTGCGCCACCACCGCCTGGCGAAGAGCTTGTTTAGTAGGGATGTGACTACATAGGCTCAACTGTGCAGAACATGCTCTTTGATTGGTTGATTCCTAGATGTGGGTACATGGAGAACTGTACATTCTTGAGAATGGGTCACAGGGGCTGGAGAGATGGCTCAGTGGTTAAGAGCACTGACTGTTCTTTCGAAGGTCCTGAGTTCAAATCCCAGCAACCATATGGTGGCTCACAACCATCAGATAATGATATCTGACTCCCTCTTCTGGTGTGTCTGAAGACAGCAGCAGTGTACTTATTTATAATAATAAATAAATCTTTGGGCCGAGCGAGCAGGATTGACTGGAGCAAGCAGAGGTCCTAAATTCAATTCCCAGCAACCACATGAAGACTCACAACCATTGGTACAGCTACCGTGTACTCATATACATAAAATAAACAAATCTTTAAAAACAAAATGAAAGAATGGGTTAAGGTATTGTCCATTTGAAGTCAGTTTGTGCCTGCTGTGCTACAGGTCTTAGGTGTCTCCCAAGGCCCAGTGGTCCAGTCTCTGATTTTAGTTAGGGGTGCTCTGGTGAGGTGGGTGTCGCCTGGTTGGAGGGTGTTAGGTCACTCATGGCCCTGGAGGAGCCTGCTTCTACAAAGTTAGGCATTTTCTCCTCTATGCTGTCTGCCGGATGCTCTGCTTCATACAGGCATGAAAAGATGGGCATATTTGACTTCAGGCTGAAGCCCTAGAAACCACAGGCTAATATAAAGCATTTCTCCTTGTAAGTCACCGTGGTTGGGACGTGGATGCATGTGAGGCACAGTCACTCCCAGGAGACTGAGAGGTGATGGGACCTTCACTTCTGCCACATTTTTCTGTGATATTTTGTTTTTTTCCAATGACAGAGAGAGAGAGAGAGAGAGAGAGAGAGAGAGAGAGAGAGAGAGAGAGAGAGAAACAATTTTCCTTCAGAATTCATTGGTGAGGCACCAGGACCTACTATGGCCAGTTCTAGAAAGGGTGTTTAGGTAGCTTCTCTTGGCTGGCAGTCCTTCCCATAAAAGCCTCCAATAATAGCTCTGGATGGCTGATCCCAACAGCACACACTGTGGGTGGTGTGGTCTCATTAGTTTGATTTTCTAGTCAATAGCCACACCGCCAAATGACTTGATAATCATGATTATTCTTCCACTGGGAACAAGCGAGACTGTATGTTGTTTGTTTGTTTTTTTTTTTTCTAGCAGGCAAGAATTTAGAAGAAAACATCCCTTCTAAATCAGAGGATTGAAGTATTTAGATCCAAGAATTTAGGAATAGAAGAGTGTTTTGAAAAGGAAAATGCTTGAAAGTTTGTGGGACATTTGTTTCCCTGGAGGATTATACTTTAACTTTTAACTTTATACCTTTACTTGGGGTTTAGATTTCTAAAATTTAGAATCCTCTCCCAAGCCAGGTCCAAGAAAATAACTACCTCTGCACGCAGCACCATGTGATGTATATTTTTCCCCTGTGGTCCAGTCAGCCATCACCCATTCCAAACCCAGTCTTAGCTAATAATGAAGTGGCCAGGCAGTTTGTTTAAATTATAAGTCAGTTTGAGAATAGAGGAAATAATATTAGTTATAGCAATATAACTGTTAGCTGACAGGTGATTCCACTAGGTTCCTCCCAGGGACCTAGCAGCAGCTTACATCATCACCTGCCACCTCTGCCAGGTGGGCTGGGTATAAAAGGACTGCCTGTCACCCCAGTGCGCTCTCTCTCTCTCTCTCTCTCTCTCTCTCTCTCTCTCTCTCTCTCATCCACCTAGAGCACCCCTTTCTCTGCTCTCATAGCTCTGCCCTGGTCTGTCTGTCTGTCTGTCTGTCTGTCTGTCTGCCTACACCTCTGCTTGTCTGCCTCTACCCCTTCCTAGGCTCTCACTCTCCCCTTCCCCCCAAAACTCCCCCTTCACACTGGATCTGTTGCATGGTATAATTTCTCCGGGGGACACCTTGGGATGGGCCCACTAGGTAACCCTCACCATATTATATTTCATAACAATAACTACAGGACTCCAAAATTCCTTTCCTATGAAATATTAAGAGATAAAATTTTGGTATGCACTGAGAGATTCCTCTCTCATGATGGGTGACCCAGGAGTCCCTACTCTGGATCAATCAGCTAGGGTAGAATACAAAGGAATGTGGTTTTGTGCTTGGCTCAGGAAGCTATGGAAATCTTCTAAGCACAAAATCTCAGCCCTGGGCCAGGTTAGCAGGTAGAAGTTGGAGCAGGAGTTGAGCCAGTGCGTCACATGCTGAGTCAGTGCATCACATGCTGAGTCAGTGTGTCATGTGGTGAGCCAGTGTGTCACATGCTGAGTCAGTGTGTCATGTAGTGAGCCAGTGTGTCACCTGGTGAACCAGTGTGTCACATGCTGAGTCAGTGTGTCACATGTGAGTCAGTGTGGCACCTGGTGAACCAGTGTGTCATATGCTGAGTCAGTGTGTCATGTAGTGAACCAGTGTGTCACCTGGTGAACCAGTGTGTCACATGCTGAGTCAGTGTGTCATGCTGAGTCAGTGTGTCACATGCTGAGTCAGTGTGTCATGCTGAGTCAGTGTGTCATGCTGAGTCAGTGTGTCACATGCTGAGTCAGTGTGTCACATGCTGAGCCAGTGTGTCACGTAGTGAGTCAGTGTGTCACATGCTGAACCAGTGTGTCACATGGTGAGTCAGTGTGCCACATGCTGAACCAGTGTGTCACATGCTGAGTCAGTGGGTCACATGCTGAGTCAGTGTGCCACATGCTGAGCCAATGTGTCATATGCTGAACCAGTGTGTCACATGCTGAGTCAGTGTGTCACATGCTGAGTCAGTGTGTCACATGCTGAGTCAGTGTGTCACATGCTGAGCTAATGTGTCATGTGGTAAGTCAGTGTGTCACGTGGTGAGTCAGTGTGTCACATGCTGAGCCAGTGTGTCACATGCTGAGCCAGTGTGTCACATGCTGAGCCAGTGTGTCACGTGGTGAGTCAGTGTGTCACATGCTGAACCAGTGTGTCACATGGTGAGTCAGTGTGTCACATGCTGAGTCAGTGTGTCACATGCTGAGTCAGTGTGTCACATGCTGAGTCAGTGGGTCACATGCTGAGTCAGTGTGCCACATGCTGAGCCAATGTGTCATATGCTGAACCAGTGTGTCACATGCTGAGTCAGTGTGTCACATGCTGAGTCAGTGTGTCACCTGGTGTGTCAGTGTGTCCTTTGTCACTCAAGGTGCACATAGCAGAACAGAGCTTCACCTCTCTTGGCTGGGAGTGATGTGAAGTGGAGATGGAGGGGCTGAGGCCATGCTCTAAGCTTCAGCTCCTGATGCCTGGAAGACCCTATTATGGGATATGTTTTCATAATTTTTCTATTTTTATTTGTTCTTTTTAATTTTTCTATGTCTAACTTGTAAATTAAACTGTATCATAGGGATGTATGCATAACAGAAAACACAGTGCAGATTCGTTGTTATGAGTGGCTTCAAATAGTCACCGAGTTGCTTCTAAAACAAACCCCAGATAAAGGGGAGCCCTGTAGGCTTAAAGGAGAATTTCTTCTGGGAAACCTTACTTTTTGATCTTAAGGCCTTACCCTTCTTATATGAGGCCCGCCCACAACAAAATCTTAAAGCCACTCTGCTGCCAATGCAATGTTTCACTGAAGTATAAGTACTGCGGACTAGTCAGGTTGAGACTGAAGTCATTACTATCAAGGCCAGTGAAGCTCGAGTGTTTCCAGTCGGGAAGCCAGAGAATCCGGAGGAATGGCGGAAGAGCAGGACACCTGGAGCCGGCGTGTACATCAACTCAAGATGTCTGAAAAGGGTTTATCTTGAAAATAAACTCTGACTCTGGAGAGATAGTGGTTAAGAACACTGGCTGCTCTTCCAGAGGATGTGAGTTTGATTCCCAGCATGCTCATGGTGGCTCACAACCACATTACTAGGGTCCAGGGGATCTATAGCCCTCTTCTGGCCTCCATGGGTACTGCATGGCACCCAATGCACTTAAACACGAGCAGGCAAAAAGAAACATGAATGCATTAACAAAGAAAACAAACATCTTTGGAAGTTCTCCAAGACTAAGGCAGATGCCCTTTTGGGGGAGAGGATGGCTGCAACTCTTCGCAACTCTGGGCTTCGAAGTCTGTGTGGTGGAGTGTGTTTGACTAGAAGCTGAAGGGAGAAAAAGCTCCAAGAGTGCAGAGAAGTCACAGCATGTTCCGCAAGCTCGCAGTGGCTCATTTGGGCCAGAGTGGGTGGGGCTAGAGTGGGTGGGGCCGGAGAGAGAAAAAAAAGTGTCTCAAGACAGCTATAGTGTCATATATATCTATATATATGCCATATATTATATATATTTATAATATATATTTATTTATATAACACATGTACTTACATATAATAAATAAATAAATAAATCTTAAAAAAATCACCAGGGCGCCAATGAACAGGACACAGAGATTAACTGCAGAGACCATCATCACTAACACAAGGTGTCACTGACTACAGTCACGTGTCTTTGTAAACTTAAGAATATACTGAGGGCCAGAGAGATGGCTTAGTGGGTAGAAGAGCTTGCTGTTCAAACCTGGAAATCTGAGGTCAATCCCTGGAGCCCTGGGGAGGGAACTGACCACACCTGCATTCTCTCTCCCTCTCTCCCTGTCTGCCTCTTTCTCTCACACACAATAATAAGAAGAAAAATTTAAATCTAATCCTACTCAGGGCCCTCTTCCCTCAGCCCTGCCTTTCTCAAGATGTCTCTCTGTTCCACAGCTGGGCATTCTACCAAGGAAAAATGTCAAGATTCCAAGCATCTGGCCTTGGGAGGGATTCCGTTCCAAGCTTCCTGTTGTACCAGCAGGAACAAGCACTTCATCACGGTGGAGAATGTTGCTGATGGACCACGTCTGATGGCTCACGGGAAGGATTGATGGTTCTGTTATTAGTGTGTTAGCAGGACTTGTGTATTTAACAAAACTCATTTCCTGTCGGTGACTGCCGACGGTAAGCCTAAACACTGTGGTGGTTACTCAGTACCACAGGTCCGCCCTCATGTGTCTGAGTTAGTATTGTTCCTCCCCAGTTGCTTTTGATTGGCTTTTTGTCCAAGAAACCCAGAATATTTTCTTGCTTCATTTTTTCCTACAGCACTCCCTGACAATGGCCTGTAAGTTAGAAAACACTGCAACCCTGGCTATAGATGATCACTAAGCAATTAGTTCTGTGGTTGTTGGGGGCACAGTGCAGGCAAGGCCCCAGAATAGGAATTCACTGCCTTGCTAAACTGTCTCCACTCCTGCCTTGCTGTTACTGAAGAATGTGCTTTTTGTAAACTTCAATTCTGCTTAAAAATTTAAAAGGAGCTACTTGTACTGCCCTTAGAACTCACTTAAGTTGTATCAGGCCCTTGCAATAACCACCGAGATGATATTAAAATTATATGAGTCATAAAACACCTCCAACCAGAAAGTTTCAGAGGAGTGGTGTGGCCTGGGCGAGTCTTCCTTTGCAGAAAGCCTGGGGTGGGGGTGGGGCTAGCTGTATCCCAGCAGGCACAGGCAATTAAGTGCTACAAAGAATCGTGTAATGTGGACCCTTGTTTATTTTTACCCTTATTAGGAGTAAAGACTGTGGGACATTTTCTGGGTTGTAAATGGCAACAGAACACAATGTAACAATGTTCCTAGGAAACTAACTTGGGCCACTTTGTTTATAGGTGGTATTATGAAGGCTCAAGTTTTACAAGGTTGACTTTATCAGTCAAAGTCAAAGACACTAAGAACCCAGAGCTATGTAAGAAAACATATGCCGGGCAGTGGTGGCATACACCTTTAATCCCAGCACTTGGGAGGCAGAGGCAGGCAAATTTCTGAGTTCGAGACCAGCCTGGTCTACAGAGTGAGTTCCAGGACAGCCAGAACTATACAGAGAAACCCTGTCCTGAAAAAAACAAAAGAAAAAAAAAAGAAAATATAAAGGGTGTGGTAGACAGTTTTTGGGTTTTGGAGCAACACAGTCTGAGGTTTAAAAAAAATTATCTATTTCAAGTTCTCATAGGATACAATAGGTTTTGACATGATGTCTTCATACCTAAGTACTGTTGTATCTGCTCTTATTGGTACCAGTACTGTCCCTCTTTCTGATTGCATCCCTCTTTCAGGGAGTTCTGCTTCAGCATATATACATATATGATGTGAGTGTGGGCACATACACATGCATGTATACACACATGTGCAAACACACACATGCACACACATGTACACAGACATGCACACATGCACAAACACATATACACACTCAAATATGGGCACACACAACATGCACACACGTGCTTGTGTGTGCATACATACACAGACATACACACATGCATGCACACACATGCACATAGACATACATGCACACACATGCACACATACATACTGCATACACATACATACATAATGCATGTACACACACACACACACACACACACACACACCTGATATTGTTTAACCTGTGGGCATGTCATCTGTGGGCATGTCATCGTCTTATGTGGACTCTATGCAATCATGATCGTGAGCCTGAAGTGCATTTCTCATGGAGCCGACTCCAGGAATGCTGAATTCTGTCTCACGAATTGAACATGAAGAAGAATTTTCTTGGAACTTATGGCTATCAGCGGTTTGGCTTCCTCTTCCTGATTGCCTGTTATATAATTCACCTTGTTTTCCTTTTGGGTTTGACTTCCAAGAAGCTCAGTCTCTGTCTCAAAACCCAATTACTGCAGCTCTAAGGAACCAGAAGGCTGGATACTGGCCTATGCACAGAGGCATTGAGATTTGCCTTTATTTTAGTTCTTTGTGTTCCTCGAGCTTAACTGTTGTTGAATTGTGTGAATTCCTTTGTGGAGCAGTGCTGAATGAAACACAAGTTCCTGCCATTGGCATGGAAGAAGGCACTGACGCAAGATCTCCAGATCAGTCACAGCCCAAAAGTGTGCCAGCGAGGGGATTCGTCACCGTGGGGCTCCAGAGGTGTCTGCGCAGCTAAGGGCACATGCATCTCTCAATCACACGATGCTTACAGTTGCCTGTAACTCAGGTTCCAGAGGATCTGGTGCCCTCTTGTATGTGTGTGGTATAAAATGCCCATGCAGGTCCACACATATGCATACAAAAAGAAAGTGGTAAAATTTTGATGAGTTTGTTACATAGCAACAAAGTATTGAACAATAGATATGTTTACAACAGGGACAAAACTCACCAACTTTTGCTGACTGCAGAAGCTAGGCATGAAAGAACAGAATGTAAGCTACGTTGTTCACTTATAACGATTCCGAGGACAGCTTCCGTGAACTAACGTGGTAGCAGTCAGAGGGGGGAGGCTGTGGTGGTTTGAAAGAGAAAAGTCTCTCATGGGCTTGGTGTGTGAACACTTGGCCCTCTCGGTGGTGCTGTTGGGGAGGTGGTGCAGCTGTGCAGAGGGGAGTAGGTGTGGGGTGGGGCTTCCCAGGTGTGCTTTCTCTGCTCCCTGCTATCCTGCTTGCTATCACGCCTCCCTGGCCTTTATGGTCTCTCCCTCTCTCTCTTATGGTCTCCCTCACCCCCCCTTCTCTTTGGAATTGTAAGCCAAAATAAACTCTTCCACAAGTTGCTTCTGGTCATAAGAGCTTTATCACGGCAATAGAAAAGCATCTTATGCAACACCATGGATAACAGTGATTTCCTAAGCAAGTCTCGAACATTCTCCATGGGGCATTTGAAATAGCCACGCCCCATCTTGAGACACAATTGAGTGTACGAAGATAAAACTCACTGAAAAGCGGTCAGGAATACCATGTTGGTTTGTTTGTTTTGTTTTTAAAATTTACTTTGCTGGATGTTTTTGTTAGTTGTGTCTCTGTTATTGTAACAAATACATAAGATCGTCAGCTTGAAAATAGCTTAAGTGAGCCAAGCACGATGGTATGTGCCTTGAATCCTAGAATTCACAAGGCCAAAGGAGGAAGATGAGGAGTTCAGACCAGTCTGAGCTATATAGTGAGTCCCAGGCCAGCCTGAGCTTCATAGCAAGACGTTACCCCAGCTCTTTCCTGCCCCCTCCCGAGAAGAATGTTCTTCGTGGTCTGGGAGTCCACCTGCACCCACATGTGCCCACCTGCACCCACCTGTACCCACCTATGCTCACCTGTACCTACCTGTACCCACCTGTGCCCACCTGCGCCCACCTGTACCCACCTGTGCCCACCTGCACGCACCTGTACCCACGTGTGCCCACGTGTGCCCACATGCGCCCACCTGCACCCACCTGCGCCCACCGGTACCCACGTGTGCCCACCTGTGCCTACCTATGTCAACCTGTGCCCACTTGCACCCACCTGCACCCACCTGCAGCCTGGAAAGCCTCTCTTACGTGGTAAAGTCCCCCTTTTTAACCTGCACTTAGAGGTGTACAAAGCTGGCATGCGGGGTGTGATATTAATTTTGGGGGTGTGGAGCACATTTGGTGAGCATCGGGGTAGCAGCCAGTCTGTACTTGGGTCTTGGTGGCATAAGGGACACTTCACAAAGCAGAGTGGGAGAATCAGTACCAATCCCATCCTTATCTTCTTCACATGCTCAGTGCCATTACCGATGCTCGGAATGCAGCCGAGGGTTGGCCTACTAATGGCTTAATGGGGCAGAGCCATTTGGAGCTTGGGAAAGGATGATTCTGGCTGACCTGAGAGGCCCACCCTTTTAGCCGGGGCCTGCAGGAAAGGCTGAGCTCATCCTGGCTTTCAAGGAGGTCAGGGCGGCTTCCCCTCAGCAGAGATCACAAGACCGAGGTGTGCAGAGGAAGCATCTAATGGAATCTGTCCTATCGAGGCGCCGGCATCCGGGAAGGCAAGTGATAGCGAAACCCCAAAGCAGACTCAATCCAAAGGACACTCAGCATCTTTGCAGATAAAAGTTCCAGGTCACAATGTTAGCCAGATAGAGTTTGTCAGATTCGGCCTCTTCCTCAGATCTGTAAAACTCAAGTCAGACTAGGGCTCCTTTGTGGCATTGATATAAGATGCACTCTAATTAGATGTAGGTGTGAGTTTACACAGAAAAGCACATCTAGAATAAGAAAAGGGAAAGCCTTCTAATTGATATTCAGGGTGTCTAATGAATGATCATTTGTATCGATAAGATTTTAGGCCAAAAAGGACCTCATATCCATTTTGAGTATTTCAGATATATGTGGGAAAAATTTTCATTTAAACAGATGCAGGCACTTAGAGAAAGTGGTTTCATAATGTTATCCTAAAATGATGGAGAAAATCAGTCTCTCTTAAAAATTCCAGTTTTAGCCTGGCCTGGCAACACACACTTTTAATCCCAGCACTCAGAGAGCAGAGGCAGGGGTATCTCTGTGAGTTCAAGACCAGCCTGGTCTACATAGTAAGACCCTGTCTTAAAACAGAACAAAATAACCATCAGGGTACACTGGATAGCCAGGGTCCTAATAGCTTTCCTCTTCTTGAGCATACCCTTGGATCTGCTGACTAGTTAACTTGCCTATCGTTGAAAGCAATAAGGAAGTCTCAACCAAAGTGGCAGCTGCAGGAAATTAGTTTGCTGACAGAATCCTAGCAATGAAGTTTGGATAACAGATCCAGATTTCCAAGAGGCACACAGTCTGGCTTGCCTTAGCTTCTCTCCCAGAGCCCTTAGCTGTGTCTGGGTGGCATTGTGGGGCTGACATGTGGAAATGCCCACAGAGCAGAGACAGGCAAGTGACACAGACACTTCCACAGGTGATCACCGGCCATGGAGATGTCTCCTTCCCTCCTCACAGTGAGGAGCAAGCGATGCAGAGAGCCGTTCTGGGTGGGGCTAGGCCTTCCATGTTTCTTCCTTTGTCTTCATTGTGCGTCTCATTCATTCACATTGCTATCCTGAGGTAAGAGGTCACCGTGTTGGCGACAGTGGCCAGTCCCTGCTAGAAACCTCTTTGATTTGGGGAAACATTGCTTTTCCCTTAAATTTTAAGTTTGTAAACAATGCTTTGTCTTTAAATTTATACGTGCATTTTGCCTTGTGGGTCCAGGAAGTAGAAATGATACTCTTAATTGAAGGGTGTTGACCCGACTCTTCTTGATGACTGCTTGACTCCCATGATATCATTGATTTTTTTATGGTTTCGTCATTTTGTGTTTTATTTTGTTGCTCTGACACGTGCAGTTTAAAGGCTTTGTTCACCTTGACGTCTATTCTTAGGTCTTAGAATGGACTTTAAATTTCTGCAGCGCTTGTTTTGGACAGTTTTGTTCCCAACACTCAGCTGGCAGCACTTCTGAGTTAGCCTGCGTGTTTGGCCAGCGGTAGCACTGGAAGTAAACATGAGTGAGAAGTTATTGTTTTTAAGTACTTGATGTGGAGTGTCATGACAAAATGTGGAAACGAGGTAGCTGAAAACCAATAGGAATCAATTTCTCATTGTTCATTAAGACATTCATAATCAAGGTGTCAGCTGGTGCCAGCCTTGTCTACAGAGCGAGTTCTAGGACAGCCAGGTTCTATACAGAGAAACCCTGTCTCAAAAACAAAAGTCCCAAAAGAAAACAAATAAACAGAAAAGGTGTCAGCTGGTCTGGTGTCTGTCTGCAGCCATCACTTTCTGACTGGTTCCTCACCGAGGGGAAGGGTGAGAGCCCAACTCCAGGGTCATGATAGTTTGATGTCATGAGCTATGAATTCCTAGAGACTCCACACGATAATTGCATCTCAGCATAGGCATTTGGTGTTGGGGGTTGGCATGCACTTTCAAGTTACAGCATCTTCCTTATGCAGTAAGATCTCCATGGCAGAGCTTTGGGGCTGCGAGGGGGAGTATACTTGGTGGGGAAGCCCAGGGGGGGCTTCAATGGAGGACCTGTACCACCTTCTCCTTTCCAGAGCCACCCAGGCAATCTCCAGAGAGGCCCCCAGACGCCCCTTCCTCATCTCCTGAGCATGCGAGGCTCCTGGAAAATGTCCTTTGGGGATTATTGTTAGGAGTCCCTTCTGATACTAAGGTGCTGGGAACAGGGCCAGAAGGATGCTCTGCTGTCCATGGTGCTGGACAAAAAAAAAAGCCCGACGCACCTGGGGCCTGGAGTTTGTACAGTGTGGCATGGGCTCCTGAAGCACTCATCCCCCTCCCCCATTCATCTGAGTAAGTGACAGGTTAAAACAACAGCACAAGTGACAGGTTCAAACAACTGCCTGAACGACAGCACCGTTGGAAGCTTGGAGCAGGCTTGTGAGGAGTCCGCCTCAGCTCTAAGGACCCGGGCAGTATGGTATTCTGTCTGATCCCACCTGGCTCACAATCACAGAACCAATTCTACAGCCCCAGGGCACCAGCCATCATCTGCATCTACAGGCGGAGGGGCAGGCAGGGAGGAGGAGCCTTGAGTTGAGTCAGTCCTGGGGTGCTGTTGGCAAACTCCAGGTCTTACATTTAGGGAGGAGCAAGTGGCTGCAGCAAAGATGTGCTAAAGTCAAAGGCCACTCTCGGCCCGGCTCCATGGAGGTGGTCCTAGGCACCGCCTACCCTTATTTGAACCTTAGAGTGTGGAGAGTAATGAAAATATTTATACTTCCATTTTTATCCAAGCCCACACTCCACCCATCAGTATAAAAAAACTTCACCTCGGCCATTGGCACAGAGTCCAGAGATGGTTTCACAGGCTTTGGGCCTCTTATCTCTAAATAGAGTCAGTAAGCCAGAGGTCAAGGTGAATCTATGTAAAGTGTTGAGCCCAGAGCTTAGAACACCAGGCTACGGATGTAGCTAAACAGGGGAATATTTTCCTAATATGTGCAAGGCTCTGGGTTCAACTCCCGGGACTGTTACATCTGACCAAACATAGTAATGATTGTCTTCACACCAGCAAACAAAATCTGGCAACTGTCTAACAGGGCACCCCAAGTATGTGTGTCATAGACCTATACCAGTAGGTGGGCTGTTTGGGGAGGGATTATTTCTAACTTTGATAATTACTGAATAATTTTATAACTATTAGATCTAGTGAGAATACAGTTGTGCCTTGTGCTTGTTTAATATTTGTGACTTTAATTTTTTTCTTGTGTGTGTGTTATGCATGTATGTATGTTTGAATAGTATTACAAGAGTCTTGAGTCTGCAATAGTTCAGAAGCATGAGAAAGACACCCTGTTCTATAGGGAGGTTTCATGCACTGATTAGCTCATTTAATCTTCAGGATTTAGATTAATGACGCTCACCCTCAACCCCTCAGGTGTCCTGAGTCATTTAGGGACCATGGGGACTGACAAGTCCTTGTCCTGGCCAGGTTGTTGGAGTGGTGGTGTCTCTGTACCCTTCATGTGCATCAGGGAGACGAACTGTGGCATGCAAAAAAGTGGTTTGGTGCGGTAGGTGGTGTTGGTTCAAATTGTGTCAGTCTGCCTCCAAATCATTTATTTTAGGTGCATTTAAACACAGCACAATCTGATGAAGGTTCTTGTGATGAGTGACTTAATCCCAGTACTCAACAGAGGATACCTAAGTCTCTTTGAGGAACAAAGTAAGCCAAATACGGATCAGATGTGACTACATCAAAACCCTTTGTAAAGTCACATGACCCCTTCCAAAAAGAGAGAGTCCAAGAAAAACCAAGTTGTGAGAGGGGTCTGAGGGAGGGTCTGGTATCAGGAAGTCTTTGGCCATGTAGATTGAGAAAAGGTCACTAGGCTGGAAAGCTCCAGGTTTACATTCCTCCCCTCTTCAGGTCAACCCATGTGCTCAGACATGCGCTAGGGAACCTGGAATGTCAGCACATGGGTTGACCCTTCAAGCGTGGGTGAGTGTGGGTGAGTGTGTCTGAGTGACCTGCACGGCCACTACATGGATGCACCTGCCTCTGCTCCATACAGTCCCTACCCCTGGGACTTTGTGATGTGATCTGTGTCTCCCACTACATAGCCTCCAACATGAAACATTTAGTTCATTAATTATAACCGCCTTCCTCTTGGGACATGGGACAGGCTTCCTAGACCTCGCACAGCAAGTAATTTGAACACCAACACATTGTGTAGGATGCGTTACTCTCCTCCGTGCTTGAGTGCTTTCTCTTTCCTCCTTGGAACATTTTCCTCACCATTTTGACCATGCACTGCACCGTCTGAGCAGGGGTCATTTATCCCCAACACCCAGGTGAAAGGGCCTTGGTTCCGTTCTCTGGCTACAAGCCTCAGTATAGTGGGAGAGATTTGTCCTATGATACCAGACCACCATGCCCTACCTCAGCTGTGTGTGTAAGGGGCAGAGCTGGGGTCACTTTGGTGACCTTCCAAGAATGCTACCTTCTGACGCTCGTCTCCACACAGCGGATGCTTGTGTGGCTGGACCCTGTCTTTCACATCTCACCGTATCCAAGCCTTTTGGTGATGGCTGGCCTTGCCTACTCTAGATTTTATAAAGGGACCCAAGTAACACCATGGGAAATAGCCTTGGATAGACTTCTGAGGGTGTGAGTGACATGTCGAAGAAAGGCATGTTGTTCCAGACAAGACTGTCCTAAGCCAGCTGTGCCTTGTGGGCTCCAGATAAATGCAGCTGACTGAGCCTAGCTCATCCAACCAATTTACCAACATCTTTCAAGAAATAGTGTGTTATTTTAAGAGGGCTTCAAGAGATTGCCTTAAGCCAGCAAGTTTTTGGAGTGGTATATTCTATAGCAACAGCTAAGTGACGTAGCTGGTATTTAAAAAAAAAAAAGGTGCATGTGTGTATGTGTGTGTGCAAGTGTGTGCAAGTGTGTGTGAGTGAGTGTGTATGGGTGTGAATGTGAGTGTGTGGTGTGTGAGTGTGAGTGTGTGCATGTGTGAGTGTGTATATGTGTGAGTATGGGTGAGTGAGTGTGTGCATATGTAAATGTGAGTGTGTGCATGTATGTATGAGTGTGTATGAGTGAGTGTGTGTGACTGGGTATGAGTGTGTGCATGTGTGGGTGAGTGTGTATGAGTGAGTGTGAGTGTGTGCATGTGTGGGTGAGTGTGTATGAGTGAGTGTGAGTGTGTGCATGTGTGGGTGAGTGTGTATGAGTGAGTGTGAGTGTGTGTATGTGTGAGTGTGCGTGTGTATGTGTACACGTGATGTATGAGTGGGTGTGCAGCTCACAGCACACGTGTGAAGGTCGGAGGACAGTTTTGTGGAGTTACTTCTTTTCTCTCCCTTTATGGGGGTTCTGGGTACTGAACTCAGGTCACCAGACTGGTGCAGAAGTTGATCTTAGCCGATCACCTTGCCGGCTCCACGCACTCCAACTCAATGTTATTTTTTAATTTAAAAAACATTAAAATTTGTTCTTTGACAATTTCATACATGTATATACTATGTATTGATCATATTCACCCTCGTACCTCCCGCGTCATCCCCAACTGTCCCCAGCATGTCCCCCTCTTACCTTATGTCCTTCTTCTCAATGTGGGGTCATCAGCTGGAGCGTGGATGAGTACCAGCAGCCACACCCAGAAATAAACAAGCCCTCCTTTCTCCAGCGGCCGAGAACTGCCCTTCACTCCTCAGCTAGGGACTGGGTCTCATGAGTGCCTCCCCAGGCCATCCTGGAATGTTGACCCTTGGCTTGGTCTCCTGGCCGATAACCATTAAGCCATTCTGGTTCACAAGCTTGGTGGCCACAGCAGACCCAGAGGACCATTTGACAGCACTCTATCCCCGCCTCTTACGTCTCCCCCGCCTCTCCTATTCATCTTCTCAGCCTTGGGTTGAGGTTGGTGTCTCCATTAGAACTGGGCTCAATGGTCACTTATTCTCAGTTCTAACATAATAACATGATAAGGATTGCACAAAGAAGCACTCGTTGAGCAGGGCTCGCCGAGTGAGCACACACTCACACTCACTTACACATGCACTCACACTCACACACACACTCACACTCACACATGCACACACACTAACACACTCATACTCATGCACACACACTCATATATTCACATTCATACTCATACACTGACACACACATGCACACACACTCACTCATACACACACATTCATACATACTCACACTCATACATACACACACACACACACACACACACACACACCATTTTTTTTTAAAAATACCAGCTATGTCACTTAGCTGTTGCTATAGAGTATACTACTCCAAAAACTTGTTGCATGCTAGGGACAGAGTAAAAACTCGAAGAATGCTTCTCTCTTAAGGGCACTGAGAGTATGAAGGTTGTACACTTATAAGCTGTAAGCACTTAAATATTAAGTTTACATTGCCCCTGGGCTCATTCTAAGAACATGGAAAAAACTAAAGGTTAAATAGAGAAATAAGTGTTAGTGAGATGGCCCAGTGGGTGAAGGTGCCTGTCACCCAACCTGTGTCAGCCAGCCAGACTGACACCAGCTATCCGACTTCCACAGAGGCTGTGGCGTGAGTGTGACCCCCTGGATGAATGAATGAATGACCTGAATGAATAAATACACAAACAAGCAAACAAATAAATAAATGCAGTAATAACACAAAAAGAAGCAAGAAGGGATAACCAGAGAAACATAACAACAAGATCTTTATAGAACAGGAATCTTCAAGGCAAATCCATTGGGGTACTTGGGACACTCACTCGCTAAAGAGATGAGTTGTAATGAAGTTAAATTTAAAACTCCCAATACTGGATTGTCTCATTGCTCCTGGCCGATCTGTGGATCCTGACCACTGAAATTATGAATGATAAAGAGCTGGTCACAGTTAAAAATACTCTTGAAACGCCTTCTCCATTATCTTGCTCTGTCCCCAGAAACAGCACCTGTATCCCTGTCAGACGGTGCCACTGGGAGACACGGAGCGAGCTTCTGCAAGTTTTTGGAGAGCCTCTGTGAGTGCAGTGAATTGTCTACAGTGGCCAGTTTTCCCTATGACAAAGCCCATGCTTTCCTGGCGATTTGCATGGGGTTCTCAGGTTGAGTTTCTTGGCTATTCTAAAGCCTGGTGTTTATATGAACGGGAGTGATTTTTAGATTCAAATGACCCCTGACTTAATTATTTTCAAAGTGACCCAATGTGGTTTCCTCCTGCAGGTAGTGCATAGCAACACACATGGGTGGTTTGGGGATGGGGGGTAGGGACATGCTCGGAGACTTGGGGAATTCTCCCCGTTCCCTAAGTGGAAAGCTGGGTAAATCAGTAATTTAGCTGGGAGGAAAATTGAATTTCTGAGGAGAGTCCTGAGACTATTTAATGAGGATGTGAACTTGTCTGAAGGATGTGAGACCAACTAGAATTAGCACCTGGAACAGCCACAAATATAGCTGAATTCATAGTCAGTGATTATGCAACCCCAGACCCGCCTCCCTGTACCTGCAGGAGGGAATACAGAAACAAGCCGGACTCGGCTAGTGTCCGAGCGCTCAGCGGCCTTTCTCTTCCTCCCAGACCCAGAACTGGCAGCATCCCGTACACCCCTAAGGGGTTTCTAACCTTAGATTTCATGCAATGTTCTTTATTTCCTATTATTGAGAAGTCTTTGGTTTGGGCTTAGAAGGAGACATTGTGGTAGATTTTCCTTTTTAGGGGATGAGATTTACTAGAAATGCATTATCAGTGCTATAGATAGAGACAGACAGACAGACACATGGTAGGGCTCTGGAGGGAGTTCAGGTCCAGGAGGCAGAATGAGGCCTCTCTTGGAGTTATCAGGGGCAGCAGCTATGGCCATTCCATTTTGTAAAGCTCCATTTTGGCCGAACAATTAAACAACAACAACAGCAGCAGCAGCAGTAGCAACAACAACAAACCTAAAGTAATTTGGATTCCGGAAATAAAGAAACTTGATTTTCTAGAATCATATCTTCCTGACCTAATGACTCCCCCACACCGCAACCCCGGGGAGATGGGCGTGTGCCCGCTGGGGCCAGGGGTTGGCGGGAATGGGTGAATAGCCTCAGAGAGCTATTTATTAATTATCTGACTCACTGGCTACCCCTGGCTATGGCCAACTGTGGGCCTAAAAGGGAAAGCTTTCAGTCTCCGTCTTGTCTCCCTCTTTGTCCTAGGGTGGGGGAACCACCCTGGCCCACATTGCCCGCAGACAGTGAACTCTGGTTCCCAGACCCGAGAAGCCCCTCTTCAGGCATAAAGAGCTCACGCAGCTGTGGGGCGGCTCGTGACCTTCAAGGGGAAGATTGCATGTCCCCGCTTGATGAGTTATCTCTAGTGTTGCTTGTAGTCAGACTGTCTCTGACTCCCTGGTGCGTGGCAGGGAAATGGGGGGAGTTATGCATTGCCAGGAAGGGAGGAAGGAATCTTGGTAAGGAGTGTGACAAGGAGGGCACATCTAAGTTCCCCACTGTCCACAGGATGGAGCAGTCCCCTGATGTCCTGGAGTCTGCCAGCTTGAGGTCTTAAAACTTTCCTAGGGGAGAATTAGTGCTCCCGGAGCCTCCTGGAATCTGGGCTCCCGGGAAGTCTGTTAGAAAGCCACAGATTGCAGGTCCCTCTCCGTGAGGGCCTGCCATTTCCTTAAACCGCTGGGAGGGCAGAGGCAGGCAGAGAGCGCAGCGGGTAGGCCGGACAAGCTCCTCAAAGCTGCCGGCCCAAACCTAACCCCTACGGTTATCTTCATTTTCATTCCAAGTTGTTATTTTATCCAATTTGATATCAACAAAATAGGATAGTTTTGAATCTGTAGATTTGTCTGAGTGAAAGATGAAAGAAGAGCAGCACTCGGTTCCTGTCTTCCCCGGTCACAATATAAGATAATTAAAAGTATGTAATTTCCGGCTGGAGACATGGCTCAGCAGTTAAGAGCACTGTCTGCTCTTCCCGAGGTCCCGAGTTCAATATACCCTCTTCTGGTGTGTCTGAAGACAGTGACAGTGTACTCATATACATAAAATAAATAAATATTTTTTTAAAATGTAATTTTCTAAATTCCACAATTAAGTCCATTGTGGGAAGCGTGTGATTTCTAAGCCGATCCAAGGACTTCCCATGGGATTCAGAAGTTTTCTATAACATGGCTGGTCCATTAGGGCCCACATACATGACTTTCATTCTTTGAAAACATATCGTTTAAATGAAAAATATTGAATGATTCATTTTTGGGGGGTGCATTGTTGAACTCTGAATGCGCTGTTACTTTCTGTTCGATGAGTTAATGAGTATTGCATGACTGGCCCCGCGCCAGAGGCTTCATTGAGGTTTTAGGGTAGGAGCCGTTCACTTACGGGCTTTAATACGTTTCTGGCACTACACATGATGTGCACATACACATGGCCCGGGATTCAGAAGGTAGGAAAGAGCAGAGGTGGAAATTGGCGAAATTGCTCTCCTCATCCCTCAAGTCTGGGGACACTGCTCTCTCTTCCCGTGTAATCCACAGCCTCTGGCCTCCTGTTTGCAGATAGTGACGCCCACAGTCTGTCCTTGAAGCTGAAGATGCTGTTGACTGTGTCTTCCCGGCGGAACACGTGGAGTGTCTCTTCATCGCTCTCTTCCCTTGGTGCTCTAACAAGTCAAAATACTCGGTAGCCTACGGGTGTCACATGGGTTTGTACGCTCCCTTGCTGGCTGATGCAGGTAGAACGTTCCTAGTCTTTTGCTCCGAGCCAGAAGCCGTTGTCTTGCTCTCTGCATAACTTATTTTGCACTTGGAATGTGAGTTCCTCCTGATTTTCATGGGGGACTGGAACAACTCAGAACCTGTTTTCATTTTTCTAGTCTTAAAAATTTGTTTTTATCCTCCCAGTCATGGCCTGCTTTGGTAGAAAAGGTATCTTTTCTTTGCGTGAACAAAAGCATATGCACAAAACACACATTTTGTGTGCAACATCTCATGTGCTTTCTTTCTTGAGTCCTCTCTAGGAATTACATTCAACAGAAAGGTCACCATGGTCCAATATACATCTATGATGATCATTATTAAGAAATCCTGTGGGCTGAAGATTTGGCTCAGTGGTTAAGAGAACTGCCTGCTCTTCCAGAGGTCCTGAGTTCAGTTCCCAGCAACCACATGGTGACTCACAACCATCTGTAATGGGATCTGATGCCCTCTTCTGGTCTGTCTGAAGATAGCTACAGTGTATCCATGTATATAACACAAATAAATAAAAAAATTAAATGTTGGATTTTAGATCTATTTTTATTCTGTGTAGTAGTAGGTTTGTCTATGTGTGGGTGTTTGACCCTGAGTGCAGGTGCCCTTGGAGGCCAGAGGGGTCAGATCTTCTGAGAGCTGGAAATACAGTTGTGGGTCACCTGACCTGAGTGCTGGGAGTTAAACAGCTTCCCACCATGAGCTCTTAATTAATAAGCATCTCTCCAGCCCCTGATCTAGTTTTAAACAAACTAAGAATGGTTCTTAGTTACAGGAAACAAGTTATTTTAACTGACAATGAGTTGCAGATCATCAGGAACCCCATGGAGAAGAAGTTAATAATAGTCTGTTAAAAAGTCTCAGGAACTCTAGGGAGACAGCAAACCCTCAAGGATTAGTTTTAAAGACTACTTCCCACTAGTGTGCGTTAAAAACAAAACAGAATTAAAACATGCGAGCAATGAGCCTTTTATACACTGTGAGCCAATGCCAGGGCTAGGTACCAGCCTGAGGCCTTTATTTCTATAATATTTGAAAGAAGAGCAAAGGCATCACAGTTCCTGTCAACTTGACACAAATCTCTCTATATATCTATCATTTATCTATGTATGTATGTGTCTATGTATCTATGTATCTATCTATGTATCTATCTATGTATCTATCTATGTATCTATGTATCTATCTATCTATCTATCTATCTATCTATCTATCTATCTATCTTGCCAAGGGCCTGGCCTGTGGGAGCATTTTCTTATTTGCTGTGGTGGTTTGAATACAAATGGCCCCCTTAGACTCATCTGTTTGAATGGCTAGCCCATAGGGAGTGGCACTATTAGGAGGTGTGGCCTTGTTGGAGGAAGTGTGTCACTCTGGGGGTGGGCTTTGACGTTTTATACGCTCAAGCTGGACCCAGTGTGGCAGTCTCCTGCTGCTGCCTGAGAATCAGGAATTAGAACTCTCAGCTTCTTATGCCTGCATGCGGCCATGTTTCCCACCATCCCACCATGATGACGACGGACTAAACCTCTGAACTGTTAGCCAGGCCCCATGAAATGTTTTCCTTTATAAGAGTCCCTGTGCTCATCATGTCTTTTCACAGCAATAGAAACCCTAACTAAGACAGTTGCTAATTGCCATAGGAGGAGAGCCCAGCACACTATGGCTGGGGCCACTGCTGGGCAGGCGGTCCTGGGTTGTATAAGAAATGTCACTGAGAGGGCTGGAGAGGTGGCTCAGTGGGTAAGAACACATACCACCCTTTCTGAGGACCTGAGTTTTTGATTCCCAGCACCCACACCAGGCAGCTTACAACTGCCTTTAACCGCAGCTCCGGGGGTGTCTGACACTTCTGATCTCTGTGGCTGCTTGTGTTCATGAGCATATACCTCCTCCCATACACATAACTAGAATAATAATAAACCTTAGAAAAACAAAACAAAACAAAATGAAAGGTAGCTGAACCAGAGAAGCAAGCTGGTAACCAAGCAGTGTTTCTCCATGATCTCTGCTTCTGTGATCCCTGCTTCCTTCTGTGATCTCTGCTTCCGTGATCTCTGCTTCCTTTCGTGATCTCTGCTTCCGTGATCTCTGCCTCTATGATCTCTGCTTCCATGATCTCTGCTTCCTTCTGTGATCTCTGCTTCCTTCCGTGATCTCCGCTTCGGTTCCTGCTTCTGGGCTCCTGCATGAGCTCTTGCCCCAACTTCCCTCAGTGAAATACTGTGAGGTGTAAAGTAAGCCGCACAAAATCTTCCCCTCTCCGGTTGTTTCAAAGCAAACTAGAACAGGAACTGGTAAAAGAAAGGCAAGGAGTTCCGGTGACAGACCTGGCCACGCCGTTTTGGGAAAACTGGATGTGGAGCATTGAACACTCAAAGCTGACAGGGATTGCGAGGTGGTGGCCTGCCTTGTGAAGCCTCACAGGGAAGCAAAGGCCCCACCAGGCAATCCCTGCATAATTCTCGTGCGCTTTTGGATTTCGAATCTGTTTTACCTGGACAGTCGACGCCGCTCAGCGGGAGCAGGAAAGATAAAAGTCTTGATAAGAAGCCAGCAACATCGAGTTAAAATCTTTGGGGAGCAATTCTTTCAGAGTCAGCACACAGAGGCTGTGGCCCAGAGGGGCCAAGGCTGTGTCTTAATCAGCAGAGCTTAGTAAACGATGTCGGAGAGTCTCCCATGCGATGCTGGTTTTGAAGGCATTAAACGTGTCATGGAGAACAGCTGAGCCTTGGCATGCTGAGAGACCGATTGTGGAAAGCCTCAGTTGTCAAGGAAACCACAGGACTGAAGTTAGTCATGGAGAACAGCTGAGGCTTGGTGCCATGTGGCAGGGTCAGAGTCCCTGAAGAAGGCAGGAGAGGCTACTGGAGAAGCAGCGCCTCAGTTGCAGTAGAGATCCCAAGATCTTGAAGGTGGCAGGCCTATGGGATGCCTATCATGGCTGTAGCAGGTATGGAGAGGAGCCAGCCTGCGCCAATGAGCCAAGCTGGCGTGTTATGAAAGGCAGAGCTTTGGTGGGACTTACCTCTGCCTCCTGGGGTATGAGATCACCGGTAAGTGTCAGATGCTGGATATTGAGATTCTTATGCTGTTGGATTTGGGTTTTATATCGAACTGATTGTAACAGTACCCCATGTCTTCCCTCTTGGAGTAAGGAAGTTTGTAACTTGCTTTAGATTTTATTGAGACACACAGTTAAGAGGCCTTGGGTTTTAAAAAAATACTAATACGTTGGGTTTTTAAAATGCTAAAAATTTTGAAGTCTGGAACTGTTTTATATTGTGATCTTAATATGGAGTTTGGAGACAAACAAGAAAGGGAAGGTTATTGTTTAAATTGATGAATTTATGTGTCAAATACACAAAGGAATAAAAAATAGTCATAGTTTTTGTCAACTTGACATGAGCCTAGATATAGCTAGGAAGAAAGACTCTCAACTGAGGAATTGCCTTCATCAGATTGGCCTGTGGGCATGTCTTACGGTGTGTGTGTGTGTGTGTGTGTGTACACATGTGCATGTGTGTGTGATTGCTCAGCCCACCATGGTGGGCACCTTTCTTGGGTGAGTGGGCCTAGTATGGTTTAGAAAGACAGCCGAGGGGCTGGAGAGATGGTTCAATTGCTAAGAGCTCTTGTTACTAGACCACTAGGGGTTCCTCTGAGAAAGGGAACAAAATACTCACAGGAGCAATAAGGGAGACAAAGTGTGGAGCAGAGACTGAAGTAAAGGCCACCCAGAGACTGTCCTACCTGGAGATTCATGCTATAAACAGTCACCAAACCCCGACACTACGACAAGAAGCATATACCAAAAGGAGCATGCCATGGTTGTCTCCAGAGGGGCCCTGCCAGAGCCTTACACATACAGAGGCAGATGCTAGCAGCCAACCATTGGACTGGGCATGGGGTCCCCAATGGAGGAGCTGGAGGGAGGACTGGAGGAGCTGAAGGGGTTTACAGCCCCATGGGAAGAACAATGATTTCGGTCACCCAGACACCCCAAGACTTCTAGGGACTGAACCATCAACCAAGGGGTACACATGGTTCCAGCCAAAAATGTGGCAGAGGAAGGCCTTGTTGGGCATCAGTGGGAGGAGTGGTCCTTGGTCAGGTAAAGGTTCAACAGAGGCCCCAACAAAGGGAAACCGAAGTGGGGAGGTGGGAGTGTGTCGGGTGGAGGGGCATGTACGTGGAGGAGGCAGGGCGTGGGAGGAGAGGTTGGGGGATCTTAAGGGAGGGGGGAAATTGGAAAAAGGTTTTACCATTGGCAATGTAAATGAAGATGATATTCAATTAAAAAAAAAAAAGAGCTCTGGTTACTCTCCCAGAGAACATAGGTTCAATCCCCCCATCATGGCAGCTCACAGCCATCTGTAATTGCAGTTGCAGGGGGTCCTCTGTCCTCATCTGGCTTCTGTGGGCACCAGGCATGCCTGTGGAGCATAGAAATACATTCAGGCATAACATCTATACGAAAGTTAAAACAAAAAGAAAGGTAACCGTGGAAAGCGGTAAGCAGCGTCCTGCCGTCTCCGCCTCAGTTCGGTTCCAGACTCCGGGTTTTGCCTTAGTTTTTGCTCTTCCTCTCCTCCCGTGTGAATGTAACCCGGAAAATTAAGCTCTCCCCAGAGTTGCCTTTGGTCAGTGTTTTATTACAGCAACAGAAAAGCAAGTTATAACAGAAAGTTTCAGAGTGGGCTGCAGAAGGCAGATCACGTGAGCACCGCAAACGTGAATCCCCAGGACGCAACACAAACACCTTAAAATGAAACAAAAGCCGCCTGCCTTTCAGTTTTGATTAGACTTTTCTGTCTGGGACAGGAGAAATGCTAATAAGAAAGTAAATATCTCAGTAGTTTTTGACATCTGGAACTTTCTCTTTGACGCTTTGGAGGTCAAAGGCTGAGTTCTCACGGCTTTCTAGTGGGCTTCTACTCCCAGCAGGAAGGACTTTTGACCCATTACTCTGCACAGGGCCTGCTCAGAGGGCGTCCTCCCCAGAGTGGGTGGGGGCGGGGAGCTGAGCTATACATGCTTACAATCATCAGGGATGTTTAAATGTATGCCTGACTGAAAGATGTTGTTGTTGTTGTTTTTAAAAGAATTCCTTTTTATTATTTCTTTAGAAAATCCAACATTTGAGAAAATAGGCAAGATGTGGAAAAATTGTGTGTGTGTGTGTTTACTTGTTTTTGGTTTTTGAGACAAGGTTTCTCTGTGTATTCCTGGCTATCCTAGAACTCGCTCTGTGATCTAGACTGGCCTTGAACTCACAGAGATCCGCATCTGCTGCTGCCTCCCAAGTGCTGGGTTTAAAGGTATGTGCCACCATTACCTGGAAGAAATTATGTTTCTTTGAGTATATTTCAGTGTAAGGTTTAGTGAAGGTCAAGAAACACAGGAGGCAAATTCTAGGGCTAATCCAGCAGTGACCTGAATGCAGAAAGCCTGGGCTTTAGATTTTATTTTATGCACATGTGTTTGTATGTGCAGCATGTGTGTGCAGTATGTACAGAGGCCAGAAGAGGGGCCAGATTCCCTGGAACTGGAGCTACAGTCAGTAATGAGCCCCCGATGTCAGGGCCGGGAACTGAACCTGGGTCCTCTGAAAGAGCAGCACGTGCTCCTAACCAGCAAGCCATCTCTCCAGCCCCTCATTATTCTCATTAAAAGATTTTCATTGATCATCTTCCAATTTCTAAAATGTTCAGCTGGTCCTCCACACAGCAGCTCTGAGCAAAGAGCCTCTCCCACCCCTGCCTGCAGAGCATTGCTTCCAGGGTGTGTCAGAAGCTCACTGGAAATTCCCCTGCAAAGTGAGGGTCCCCGCAAAACTTTGGGGACTGTGATGGTTTGAATACAAACCCAGGGAGTGGCACTATTAGAAGGTGTGGCCTTGTTGAAGTAGGTGTGGTTTTATTGGAGTAGGTGTGGCTCTGTTGGAGTAGGTGTGGCCTTGTCAGAGTAGGTATGGCTCTGTTGGAGTAGATGTGACTTTGCTGGAGTAGGTATGGCTTGTTGGAGTGGGTGTGGCCTTGTTGAAGTATGTGTGTCACTGTGGGTGTGGGCTTTAAGACCTTCAGTCTGACTGCCTAGAAGTCAGTCTTCCACTAGCAGCCTTCAGATGAAGATGTAGAACTCTCAGCTCCTCCTGCACCATGCCTTCCTGGATGCTGCCATGCTCCTGCCTTGATGATAATGGACTGAACCTCTGAACCTATAAGCCAGCCCCAATTAAATGTTGTCCTTTAAAGACTTGCCTTGGTCCTGGTGTCTGTTCACAGCAGTAAAGCCCTAACCTAAGACAGGGCCAAGCCTTGGAAGGGGTCATGTCCAATCACATGTCTTAATTATTAGGTTGCTGCAAGACCACAGGAGAGAGCAGTGCTATGAAAGGCTGAAACAGAAGTGCTGCTGCTGTGTACGGCTGCTGGAGAGTAGAAATTCAAATTCAGGAGGTCAGGAGGTCAGTGGGTCAGAACCTGGAGGATTGCTCACCTGGTCTGAAACCCGGCAGGGACCACCACACGCTGCAGATGAACACACACTGCCCTGATGTGCAAGCACAGAGACCCTCAGTGACCCAGTCTGTTCCTTAGGAAGCTGAGAGTGGCGCTGCATGCCCTTCCCCCTCCTACCACACTGTTGTGCCTTGGTTAACTGGGCATGTGTAGCTTTGAGGTAAAGCTAGCTTACTTCAGACTATACGTGATCATTTTACATTTTTGGAATTTTTTCTATCTATCTCTTTAAAAACAAAACTGTAACACGAAAAAATAAAAACAAGAAGCACACTCACTTTTGTGTTTTAAAAGAGAGAAGAAACAGAAATAACGTAAAGCCAGGTGGGTAGGGAGGCAGGGGAGGATCCGGGAGTAATTGGGAGGGGAAATAGAATAAAAATATCTTGTCCTTAAAAAAAAAAGAATTTCAAAACAACAACAACAACAACAACAACAACAACAACAACAAAAGAATTTCTTCCCAGTTCGAGGGAAGGGCATGGTGTCAGAAGAAGGCCAGTCTTGGAAAGCAGAGTTTGTAACCTACCTGGCCAGGTATCTGCAACATTCAAGATGGCCTCACGGTGAGCCCATGCATTTCGATCTCATTTATATAACTGGGAAAATCCTGTAGGAATTGGGAATTTCATGGGGCCTGGGTGGTTGTAGATATAGCACAGGCTTCTCAGTTCTTACAAGGTATGTTTTATACAGTGTTATTTCCTGGCATTGGGGGAGTGGAGATGTGGTTCCAACTCTTTCATATTCTGAGCCATTTGTGGGCGGAGACGTTGAATTCCCTGGGAAACTTCCTCCCTATGTTAAACCATGCATCTGCTGGTGGACGACTTATAGACCAAGTGCAGAGGCTTCCTGGTGGTCCTGCCCATCCTCTCCCAACCACGCCCAGCTGGAGGATTAGCTTGATCTTGGCATCAGGGACCTGGGTCTTCAGGCCTCCTTCTGAGTCCTTCCCCTTGTACTGATGGTTTTTCTGATGAGCACAAATATTTCCTAAGACAGGTTGGTGCTATATCATATTTTGTGCTATTAATGCATTTGATTGCTTTTGCCTTTTCAACTGGATAATTGGGTTTCCCTCAAATTTTATATATCCCTTCCTGTTCATTATTTGTGGTTGTCTGATTTATGGTTCTTGAGTTCATAAGCTTAATGTGGTCGGGCCTTCGGTGCTCATTAAAAGAAGACTTTCATACAGAGGTTGTGTTCTACCTTGCACCAGTGGGACCTTAAATATCATCTTCCGTAACACTACCCATCTATTATTCAGTCTGGCATCCCACATATGTAACGCTTCAGCCTCAGTAGAGCTTGTCCGTAATGGATGCCATGCAATGGAAACAATAAATCAGACAGCCACGCACGCTCCTTTACGGTTGATCTACCAGGGAGGAAGGCTGGGAACCGGTAGCCATTATTAACTGGAGCTTTTCAGGTCATAAAGCCAGAGAAAGCCTTCATTATTAATATGACTGAGTGCCTGTTTAAAATAGGCACCCCTCCTCAGAGAAGGAGACCTGAGGTTGTGCTGTTGTGTTGCATTTGAAAGGAGCGGCTCGTTTTGACAAAGGGAGTGAACCTGGCTTACAGTGGGGCCAGGCGGGAAGACAGAGGGAGCGTGTTGTACCACATGTGCCACTGAAATGGAGATTTGCTCTCTGGAAGTGTGAGTCTGGAATACCATGCTTGAGGGGTCAGCACAGCGGCAGCACAGCGGCAGATGGAGAAAAGTGCGGTTCCTTACATGACTGCACGCTCCTTTTAATCTCTGTTTCTCTGCCTTTCTGTCTCTCTCTGTGTCCCTGTCTCTTTCTCTCTCTGCCTGTGTGTAAAACTGAGGCTTCCATCATTGAGAGTAAGTGTTAGCTCAAACTAACCATCATCTCTTGGTAATAATTCCTCCGATTTTGAGTGAGGATTGTCAGGTACTTTGTTGATGCTCAGTCAACCTCTCAGGGGACAAGTTTTGAGTCAGGGCTTCTCTGTATACCTTGGCTATCCTAAAACTCCACCTTGAGATGAGGTTGGCCTTGAACTCACCCCGAGATCTGCCTGCCTTTCCTTCCTAAGTGCTGGATTAAAGGCGTGTACTGCTATGCCCACTAGTAGCTTTTTATATGCTGATAGTCAAGTTGCTCAGAAATAAATCTGGGAGAGAAAAAACCCTTTTACAATATCATCAACCAATTAAACAAACTAGAGATAAACAATGAAGAAATTAACTGAAGAAGGCGGTAGGTAAGAGAGATGAGTGGGCAGGATGAATGCTGTGAAAGTATCCAGAAGGGAGCTACAGACTCAACACAATTCCTGTCAAAACGCCAATGACATGTCCCACAAATCTAGGAAAGGTAACCCTACAGTTTACTTGGAAGCATGAAAGAGCCCACACGGCCAAGCAACCCTAAGTAGAATGAGCATGTTAGAGACATCTCAACATCTGACCTCAAACTATTCTATGGAGCTATAGTGCCCAGACCAGCATGGCACAGCCACAGAAACAGATCAGTCAGACGTGTTAGATCTGACAGGGCCAGAGAGAGGCATTTCAAGATCCTGGCACAGCAAAGGTTTCTGGGAAGGACTCTAACAGCACAGAAAGGATACCAAGAACTGACAAATGCAATTGTGTGAACTTGATGTTTCTGCCCAGCAAAGGAGAGTGGAATGCCGGCTCTCTCCGAGCAGGAGATCTCCGTCCCCTGGGTACCGGTGGGCTGGATCTTCTGTTTCTGCATACCCTCCCACCCCCAGCCAGGGTCCATCCCAGGACCTTGTGTACTGTAGACAGTGGCTTTACTCCTGAGCTCCATCCTGTCCTGTCTAGAGGGTGGGTGTGGCCACAGTATTTGACTTGGCCAAGGACATGTGAGCAAAGACAGGTCACCTTCACATAGAGGATCTTCTGACTTAGCATGTTATCTCCCAAGCTACCTCCTCTCTGCCATGGTAAGCACTGGCACTGTAGACACACAGCAGCCTGGGTCAGTGAGGGAGGACTGCATATACCAGAACTCCTGTACCAACCCGAGCTGTACCTGGGGCATGAGACATAGTCATGCCCTGTGGTGTGAGGCCACTGAGGCAGAAGGGGTGTTTCCCATATGGTGAGTCCCCCTAATCCCCAATAAAAACCACACTGTACTTAGTATTTGCACTATGGGGGATGGCAGTCACCCCTGAATCACACAGGTCACTGTGAGAACTGATCGCACAAAGGAGTCACAGCTTAGACACACAGCTAGCGATTGAGGGACGGAGCTGAGACCCCAGGCCTCGTCCTCACAGATGCAAAGGCCTGAGCTCTGAAACACAGCCTGCTTCTCAGCTCAGCACTGATACACTGGAGTCCATGTGGGCTGAAACAAGCTCTGAGGAGCTGTGCGGGCTTTCTCCAAACTCAGGAGTCTTTTACATCTTTTTTGAAACCAAGTGACAGAGAAGCCACCCAAATGGAAGAAGACATCAGAATTAGAGGATCAAGGGTCTCTGTTCCTACCCACCAACTCTCAAAACACAAAATGAGTTAAACATTTAATTGCACCTGTGGGTAGTTTGGCTTTGATGACTTTAAAATGGGGTTGAAAAAAAAATCTTCCTTCTTGGGTGAGTTTTCAATCTTCCACCTGTCTCCACGGGGAAGTTTTGGGAACCTCAGTAGTTTTTTTTTCCCCCCTCAAAAGCAAAACAGACACATTTTAAAACCCAAACAAAAGATTGACAAACAAGCCTTTGTCAGGAGGCTTAGTGTATTCTGTCTCTGTGTGAAGGGGCAGATCATCCCGGAGTCCTGGGAGGGCGTGGTGCAGAGGAGGGGCCAGGGTGGGCGGGGTTTCAGGTGTGAACAGCTGCAGCTGTGGGTGGAGCGCCACCCTCATCTCTCGGGTTCTGTGGCTGACACCCCCTTTCATTTGACCAGGTGGAGGCTCACACCCAGGTTGGCCTGGCTTCCACAACGATTGTTGTATTGCTATCAAGATCAGTTATGATTTGAGTCCAGTCTCTCTGTCAGGCAAGAGGCCCCTTACTGTTTCTTCCATATGCAGCCAATCCTTCAAACATGCGGAAAACCGTGTTACAAACAAGGGTAGTTCACATGTTACATCTACATGGAAAAGTGTGTGATTATGGGTCTATTTCAGGATGTTGGCCATAATGCATGTATGAATATAAACACACAGTTATACACATATGCATTTTACATAAATGAGGTCTAATTAAGAATTGCTGAATCCATTCTTATGGGTCTGGGTGCTCTGATCATGTGCATGAGCAAATTTAAACCTGAGGCTTAAAAAAAAAAAACACACCAAAAAACTAATATAAAACAAAAAGCCTTAATACAAAATAGGAGACGGGGTCTGCAGAAAGCCCCAGATGAGGTTGGAAATGTAGCCCCGAGAAACCAGTCTTTGTCAATGTAGTCCATCCACACAGCACACAGGCTTCCTCTGAAGGTGTCTTCTGTGTCTCTCAGATCACCACAGGCAGAACACAGGCTAGCCTCTTTTCGAGAGAGCATCTTTCTTATAACGGAAAGGTCTGCACCTAGACTCATGGAATGCTCAGGAATGAGTAACCCTAAAACTAAAGAAGACTGAGCTGATGCTCCAGAGAGCTCCATCCGTGTTTCAGGATATCAAAGGGACAAAGCTGGGCCTGTTTTGTTGACAAATTTCATATAAAAGAAAGCTAGATAGAGGAATCCATTAGGGCAATAGTGTGGGCTCTAATGAAAAGTCCAGAGAAGACGGCGATCAATAATCCCACAATCCCCCATGTGGCTCCCAACACTATTCTCTGTGGTTGGGAATCAGGGAGGTTAGCACGCCTGTGTGTGTGTGTGTGTGATTGTGTGTGACTGTGAGAAGGAAAAACTCTCTTTGCTAAAGGAATAATTATTCCACCTTTCTTTCCAGTGTGGCTTGAGGTGATCCCAGCTTCCGAGGGTGTGGTCTGTCTTCCTAAGGAGTGATCCCTTGGGTAGGTGATTGACCACACCCAATGGCAAAGTCTTCACCCAGGCCTGAGATTCTATTCTCATGACCTGAAGGCGTTTTCTCTGATCAGATAGCCACTGGTATTCTTTTTTTGTTGTTGTTGTTTGTTTGTTTTTTTGTTTTTTGTTTTTGTTTTTGTTTTTCGAGACAGGGTTTCTCTGTGTAGTCCTGGCTGTCCTGGAACTCACTCTGTAGACCAGGCTGGCCTGGAACTCAGAAATCCACCTGCCTCTGCCTCCTAAGTGCTGGGATTACAGGCGTGTGCCACCACGCCCAGCTAGCCACTGGTATTCTAACACAACCACTCAGGCTTTTGTTGAAGATCACTGCCAGAAAGAAGTCTTGTCATGATTTTTTAAATTAATTAATTAATTATTTAAGTTTGTTATTCCTTTCATTTCTTTACAGACAAGTGGTTACCTTCTTCCTGGTCTGCCCTCATCCCATTCCTCCTCCCTAAGCTCCCCTTTCTTAGACAGCCATCCCCTGCCACAGTTCCCAGCATTCCTCTCCATCCAGGGCTCAGGTTCACACGTTCCTCATCTCCTTGCTATGCAGAATTGATCATGTTCCATGTTTACCCTCTACTCCCTGCCTTCAGACCCATATTCCTCTTGGCTTTCTTAGCAACATTGCTCTAGGGAGTGGATCTTCTCTTAAAGAGTGGGGATTTTTCCTCACTGGTGATTTCTTAGTATAGTAAGAAGACATTCTTTTAGGTAATCATAAACTATTAATGGAAAACTTGTCTGCTCACCCACCTGTGCCTGTGTCCCATCCACCCTTGTGTCCCTGTGTTGGCTGAGTCTTTGGCTGTGAAGAAGGTCTCTGTTGGGTGGATGACAAGTAAAGGAAGGAGTGGAGAGACGCAGTTGGACAATATGGAATGGACTGGAAAAGCACCATCATGTGCCTGCGATTGCTCGGGTCTGTGCTCATGAAAGCCATGGAGAGCAGATCCCAGCTTCTTCCCAGGACTGGAGGACTGCAGACACTACCTTGCTTTAAAAAACAAAGAAAACAGAAAGAAAGAAAGAAAGAAAGGAAGGAAGGAAGGAAGGAAGGAAGAAAGGAAGGAAGGACAAAAGAAAGAAAGAAAGGAAGAAAGAGAAAGAAAGAAGTGATCGTGCTTTGTACTTAGGAATACTAAAAGTATAAAGGCTTGCTTTTAGTACGTAGGTTTATAAAAATATTGTTAAAACAGAAGTCCAAGTTTCTGTGGATCAATATTTTTTGTTTGGGCAAATCTCACTAAATCTGAGCTCATGTACATGCAGTTCCCGTTTCTCAGCGCTCCCGGCCTTTGTTGTGGGGTGTGGTGTGATGGCGCCTATTCACCCAATTCAGAAGGCAGCAGACAGAAAAGGCAGAATGTACAGTCTCTGAGGCCATGTGGTGACAATGGCAACATTGTTTCAACTGATCACTTACCAGGAGGACACATTGTTTCAACTGATCACTTACCAGGAGGACACATTGTTTCAACTGATCACTTACCAGGAGGACAGGACTAACGGAGATAGGATATTACTGATCACTTGAACTGGCTAATCGGTCACAAAAAAAGAGATTAGGCCAAGAGAAGTAAGGAGGGACCATGTGAGGGATCACAGTCTCTGTCTGCAGGGATAGCTGGGCATCTGCCTGCCTGAAAGCAAGGAGCATTTCTGAGTCTCTTCTTTTGTCTTTTCCTTTATTGGAAGTGAGTTTTTATTCTCTGTGTCATCTATGTCTGGATCGTTATGTCTTGTTACATTTTGGAGATCAGAGAAGTTGTAAGGTGAAGAAAAATGCCCTGTACACACACTAGATTTTAGGGAAGAGTTCTTTTTGCCTTTTTGATGTGTGTGTGTGTGTGTGTGCGCGCGCGCGCGCACGTGCAAGTGCATATACATGTTTGTGTGCACAGTCATGAAGACATCAGACACCTTCTACCACAGTCTTTAGTGGGTGCTTGGGATTTGAACTCAGGTTGTCTTGCTTGCATAGCAAGCACATAGTGCACCCTCTCGCCAGCCCCCTCAGGGAGCTATAACTTACCCAGTTAGTTCAACAGGCCCCCTTTCTTGCTTCTCATGAGAAAGACATTATTAGCTCCTTTCCACAGAATGGAGTCAACAAGACAAGTCCTTGCATGCAGAGAGGGGGATTCAGGCTCAGGTTTGCTAGTCTGAGCCAAGGCCTTTCTTTGTCTGCTGAACGGCCGCAGCAACTCACCTAGAGGACTCAGGGCCACATGCACTTGGAACATTAATACTCCCAGTGGGCCTGGGGCAATACTCTTTCTCAAATGCTTTAGTATTTTAGCAGTGAAATATAGAGACAGTGAAGGTAAGTGAGATAAATAAGGTCATTTTTGATTGACAGTTTTATATTCTGTGTATATGCCTGTGTGTATGTGTGTATGTATGTGTGTATGTGTGCGTGTCTCAGTAGGTGAATGTGTGTGTGTGAGTGTGTATGTGTGTGTGTATATGCATGTGAGTATGTGAGTATGTGTGAGTGTGTGTATGTGAGTATGTGTGTGAATATGTATGTGTCTATGTGTGTGTTTGTGTGTGAGTGTGTGTATGAGTGTGTGTGAGTGTGGATGTGTCTGTCTGTCTGTATGTGTGTGAGAGTGTATGTGTATGTGTGCTTATATGTGTGTGAGTGTGTGCATATATGTATGTGTGTGAGTATGTGTGAGAGAGTGTGTGTGTGTGAGTGTGTTATGTGAGTGTGTATGTGTGTGTATGTATGTGTGGGTGACTGTGCGTGTGAGTGTGTGCATTTTAGAGTTCTAGAAAATTATAAGTTTGGAAAAAGAACTGTGAGTCTGGATCATAGCAGTTCTGAGCATCAGGTTTGTATACATTTATCCTCATGTAGGGAGTTACAGTGTACTGATCTGGAGGAAGGAAAAACCAATCAACACGGACCCTGATGTTGTCAGTGCCCATATTTGTAACTAGTTGTCACTGAAGAGGTGAAGATGTTTTTAAGGACTAATTAGGAGTCTGATCTTAATAGTACATGAAGGACTCCTCTAGATGTGGGAGGACTTGGAAGTGAGAGGCCAAGGGTGAGCAGCCCCTGGGAGTCTGCTTCTCTGGCCTCCCCCGTCAGATCCCTCCCCTGAGACTGACGGAGCTGTGGTGGAGGCACTGATATTTATCCTGGGTAATTGGATTGACCCCTAGAAGGAAAGGTTAGTTCAGATGAAATGGAATTTTTAAGCAAAGGGCCAGACTCTGTTCTGGAGCGTCTGTGGTTTACGTCAGAGGAAGGTTTCCAACTCCTCACCCAGTGTGCTGGAGTTCTCCACTGTATAAGAGAACAGTTTCTGCCACAGCCACACCCAGGGAGCACCCATACTCCCAGGGAGCACCCATGTTTCCAGGGAGCATCCAGGTTCCCAGGGAGCACCCATACTCCTAGGGAGCACTCATGTTCCCAGGGAGCATCCATACTCTCAGGGAGCACAAATGTTCCCAGGGAGTACTCATGTTCCCAGGGAGCACCCATACACCCAGGGAGCACCCATACTCTCAGGGAGCAGCCATATTCCTAAGGAGCACCCTTTTCCCTGGTTCTTCCACCACCTGTCACCTTGTGTCCCCATGTAACTGGCTGGGCCAATCTGGAGCAGCCTTATGTTCCTCTCAGGCTTTGGTTATAAATGCAGAATATCATGTGGCCGAGGCCTCAGGTTTGCAAGTCACAAGGTCCTTGTCTCTCAAGTCTGTGAATTTATCAGAATCTCTCTCAGTGAGCTTTATCTTATCCTGTGAAACTGAACAGAACAAAGACAGATAACACAGACAGCTAAGGGAGAGACACTGGTGAAGTGTGGCTTCTGCACACTGACAATGAACACCATCAACCCTTACATTCGATGACAATACCTTTTCATAAAATAACAGAACAACTTAAATCTACCCAGGCTCCGAGAGAGCCTGGAATGCCCTGCTTATAGGTTCTGGGGAGAGTTCAGTCATTAAGAACCCTGGCTGCTCTTACAAAGATCCTATGTTCAGTTCCTTATGCCTACGTGGTGGCTCACAACCTTTTGTAACTGTAACTCCAGTTCGAGGGCATCTGGCACCCTCTTCTGGCCTCTGTAGGCAGTGCACACACACGATGCACATATATGCATGCAGACAAAGGCACTCTCACACACATAAAATAGAAAGTTAGAAGACTATACACATTTTTAAGTTTTTGAACTCTGGGGAGCCACTTGTTTACAATGTGTCTTGGCCAGAATGTCACCCAATATAACAGCTGCTGACAGTTCTTTACCTTGGAAGAACATCTTTGGTGGTGTCTAGGTATGTATCACAGCATCCAGAAGTGTGTCTCTGTGTGTGTGTGACTGTGTGTGTGCATGTGTGTCTCTGTGTGTGTCTGTCTGTCTCTCTGTGTGTGTCTGTGTATGTATGTGTGTGTGTCTGTCTCTGTGTGTCTATCTGTGTGTCTGTGTGCGTGTGCATGTGTGTCTGTGTGTGTCTCTCTATGTGTGTGTCTGTTTGTCTCTCTGTGTGTGCATGTGTCTGTCTGTGTATGTGTGTGTGTGTCTGTCTCTGTGTGTCTATCTGTGTGTCTGTGTGTGTGTGACTGTGTGTGTGTCTGTCTCTGTGTGTCTATCTGTGTGTCTGTGTGTGTGTGTGTGACTGTGTGTGTGCATGTGTGTCTGTGTGTGTCTCTGTGTGTGTCTGTTTGTCTCTCTCTGTGTGTATGTCTGTCTGTGTATGTGTGTGTGTGTCTGTCTCTGTGTGTCTATCTGTGTGTCTGTGTGTGTGTAGATAATTTTTTACCCAGTGTTCTGAAGCTTTACATTTACTTTGTCATTTGGCCCTCTGTTTAAAAGCAAACCAGCAGAGTTTTAGGTGTTTGAACTCGACTGATTTAAAAGCTGTTCATTGGTTTATACCACATTGCCTTACAGCAAGGAATCTTGAAAAAATTAAGACCCTTAAGTTGACACCAATTCTGGGTGGCCCATGAGAGAAGCAGCACCAGGCTCACAGGTAACCAAGGCACAGATGGGTTAA
Organism: Apodemus agrarius; assembly: GCA_964023405.1. Lineage (NCBI taxonomy): Eukaryota > Metazoa > Chordata > Mammalia > Rodentia > Muridae > Apodemus > Apodemus agrarius. The sequence continues at coordinate 5,552,426 of OZ030019.1, read as the reverse complement.
TTAGACAGACATAACTTAGAAATTAAATAAAATTAAAGAGGAAGTGTTACCCCCTGGGAGCCCAGAAAAATGGTTGCAGAATTAAGTAGAAGTAAATTAGACTCCTTCCATAAAATTAAACGGGCGCTCGGCCCGCAGGCACAGCTCTTGACTTGTCATGTAAGTGTTGATCTTAAAGATAGTGCAGAAAAACAAGGAATGTATTTATTAAGGCAGAGAAGGTGAGGCCAAGAGAGGGAAACGCTGTCACCGTGAATCCTGCCTCGGGTAGGATATCCAACTCGCCGGGGGCGGTGAAGTCATGGAAGAGTGCCCCTCAGGGGCAGTTCCCATGCTGGCTCGTGTAACGATCCCTCAATGTCATCTGCCTGTGTCCCATGACCTACATAAACCTTCTAGTTACTAATATGCCTTTGTAGGATTTGGGGAAGGATACGAGACAACAGGAGCTTACCACCCCTCTAACTGAAGTAGAAGTAACATTGGCTTGTTGCAATAAATCTTCAATAGACCCTTGCAAAAACACAGCTCAGTTACAATCTTTATAAGCTGCATGCCTAGACTGGGCAGGTCTCCCACTACACTACTCTGTTCCCCAGCTATGAGATCCTTTGCTACTTGTGGCTTCTCTGGGCCATGTGGTTCTGCTCCATCACCCCTCCACCTCCTCTTCCTCTGTCTTCTTCTTCTGTTCCCCACTCTCCCCCGCCCAAATCTTCTGGCCCCAGCTTTCCCTTACACTGCCCAAACACAAACTCTAGCCTTTATTTAACCAGTTAAAATGGGGAGAAGGTTCACGGAAAGTCATCAGAGTACGTGACCCACTCCTCCTGGGGGCAATCCCTCTTGAGGAAGAAGACACCTAGCCACCCACCCCTGCTCTATTAAAAATGCTTCCAACCATATTTCCCTTTAAGATTTTTTTCACTTGTATGAGCCTGCATGACTTTATGTGCAGAACACACATGCAGGGTCCCGTGGAAGGTAGGAGAGGGTGGAGTTAGCGCGGTTGTGAGCTGCCAGGTGGGAGTGGGAACCGAACTCACGTCCTTCACAAGAGCAGCCAGAGCTCTCTCCTGCGGCACCACCAATCCAACCCCAGTGACAGTCACTAGAAGCATCCCAGCCTGTGCGGAGCTTGGTCAGCATCTTGTGTGGAGTGCTCATTGGTCACCTGGCTTTACTTAGCTCCACTGCACTCTCTCCCTGTAGCAGGAAGATGTCACCTATAAAGGACAAACACAGAGAAGCCATCCAAGGGAAGAGGCACACGGGGATCCCACCTTGGTGTGGGAATGCCTCTTGCCCACTGTAAGTGAGTGGACTGGCCATTCCATTCACTGGCTTTCATCTTACTGCAGAGTTGGAATTCCCCAGGAGGCTGTGGAAGGCTCAGCGTCCAGACCTACTGGGACTACAGCGAACTGTTCACCCGTTGCTGGCCAGCCAGCGTTCCCTCGGCAGCACAATTCTGCTTGTTCCGTGTTCCAGCCGAAACATTGTAGACCCCTCTGATCAACCGCAGGACAACGGTCTGAACTACAAGATAAGAACCACGGACGTAACTTTTTAAGCAGGTGATTTTAAAGTGTAATTCTATTCACACCAGTCTCTGCTCTCACTGTCCTGGGGTTGGGAACCGCAGCCTGTGTCTGGGGCAGTTGTGCGCCGTGGGCAGGTGGTGTCCATAGAGAACAAAAAAACAAAATAAACGCTGGCTCGCTTTGCATCGTCACCGTGCGTGGACGCCTCTTGACGAGATCCGCGATGAATCCTTGAACAGAGAGCACCTCCTCCCCGTTAGTCAGGAGCAGTGGGTCCCAACCATCCTGGCTTTTCCAGATTTATTTATTATTATATGTAAGCACACTGTAGCTGTCTTCAGACACTCCAGAAGAGGGCATTTGATCTCATTACAGATGGTTGTGAGCCACCATGTGGTTGCTGGATTTGAACTCAGGACCTTAGGAAAGCAGTCAGTGCTCTTATCTGCTGAGCCATCTTTCCAGCCCAGTTCCCAGCCATCCTAATGCTGCAACCCTTTACTATGGTTCTTCACGTCCTGCTGACACCAACCATGGCATTGTTTGTGTTGCTACCTCATAACTTTAATCTAGTAGCACTTAGGAACTGTTATATAAATATTTTTGGAGATAGAGGTTTGCCAAAAGGGGTTGTAACCCACAGGCTGAGAACCACTGGCCTAAATTCTGAAAAATTACTAGTATGATGTCTGGAACTTAAAAAACTCAGGCTTGACCAGAAGAGGGAGGGAAGGTGAGTAGAGGGGTGGATGGTGAGAGGCGGCCTGCTGGGTCTCCCCTTCTCAGTTGATGGGAGCACCCCTGCATGTCTGCTGCTGCCACTGAAGTAAAGTTTTAAACTGACCTCGCCCTTCAGTCACTCTGCTTTTAGATACACAATACTCTTACTTGGTTCAAATAACAAGATGTGTAAAACAGCACCCAAGGAAAATCTGTCTCCCACGGACCTGCGTCCTTCCCTGCCCAGTTGTCTGGGGTTGGACCCAGGGAACTAGCCTTGTGATTACTGGTGATCACTTCTAGTTTGTTTGCGGGCGTGCCTGCAAAAATACAAGTGAGCAGGGCTCACATCTGGGACCAGCAATTACAGAGTGTGCTAGCAATTTGCACCTCGAATCGTAAGCCTTTAATTCAGCAAACTTGTCGTGGTGGAGGGAGACAGACCACATAAAGCATGTCTGACTACAGCGTGGAGTGCACACCCCAGTCTGTGAATTTATCGCATGGTCAAAGTGTGGAATGTCTGCTGCCTCAGAGAGGAAGCGTGTGGGACGCTTTCTTTTCACAGTGGCCCACTCCCTTGCTTCTAGCCCTCCTTCCCCTCTTGTCTCCCCCCACTTTCTACATTTTCCCTCCAGTGATTCCTCTGCTCCTTCCCCTTCCCGTCCCATTCCTCTGCCTCCTAAGTTTTTGTGTTTGCCACCACCGGAATCTACTCAGATATAGCTCTCTCCATCTTTGTGTAGACATAGCTCTCCCACTGAGCATTTTCCCTGGATTAGGACTTACTGCATCATACTCTAGGTGTCACAGGGAGTCTGGCTCCTGGCAGAGAATCTTCAGTAAGATGCCTTCCCATCAGGCTTGGCTGGAGAGTCAAGTGCTAGCTTGCCCCGGGAGTCAGTGTCCATCAGGTGTGACTGTGCTTGATAAATGCTCAGGGACTAGCCAAGCCATTTCTCCCTCAGAATTCCTGGGAACACGAACCTGGGGGATGTCAGGTTGGAGGGATCTTTGACCTGCTCTTGGAAAACAAACAAACAAATGAACAAACAAGCAAACAAAAACAAAAAACAACACAAAATAAAAAACCACTTAGTAGAGATTCTTCTGCCAGGGTCAGAACCACCCAACACTACCAACTCTGACTTGATAATTTAGTGTTTTGTGTGGGAAGTAAGTGGTAACTTTGAAAGACTCAATGTTTTGAGGAATGTGGTCAATGAAACAAGCCAGATAAGGGGTGTTTCTGTAGTCAGGGAGAGTCCCCCCCCTGCCCATAGACTACTTCATTCTGACTCCTCAATTCTCCAGATACCTAGCCCTGTGGAAGGTATTGAAGTTAAACCTATGATCAGGGCACTAAAGAAATCTAAGCCACTTAAACATACCTTGCTGACCACAAACAAGTTCTTTGGAGGAAACTCCTTGTTTCTGCGGTGAATGGGCTCTTTTGTAGGTGCTGAAATCTTAGCCTTTCAGGCCTGTTAAAGGCGCACTGTACCTCCAGGTGAGGTACCTGATAGCATCAGCTCTTTGGTGTAGAGGTGCCTTTTTGGTTCTCGGGAGTTTCTCACTCTGGATGGACAGACAGAAATGGTTTGTGCCTGCTCTGGGTTCCAGTGTGCTATGTAGAGACCAGCTTTCAGGCTGTGCCTGGACAAGACAGAATCAATTCTACAAAGCAAGTTCTGCTTTGTAGTGTCAGTGCCAGCATAGAATATATCTTTTAGTTTTAAGTGTATGCATGTGCATGTGTTTGTTCATGTGTATGTGTGCATGTCTGTGCATGCCCTGTTCAGTCAGTACCTGAGACCCCTGAAATGCTTCTCTATGCTAATGAGTCATTTCAGGTACCCTAAACCCCCAGCCAAGGATCTTTTCCTATCCCGATGTCCCTACTCTCAGGCCCCCAAAACTTCAAAAGCCTTCGATCACCCCAAGTAAAGTTGATCTGCATCCTAACTGGGGGTCCCCATGTGGTTTGTTTACTCACAGGACTTCTGAACCCCTTGTTCATCCTCTCTGCTCCCACTGCCCTGTGGACCGAATCAGCCAATGATCCGTGGGGGGCTCAGAGACGACTGGTGGGGCTGTGTAACAGAGGTAATGTGAAAGATAAGGGGAGAATCCTGAGACTACTGGGAGTTCCAGTGGATCTGGGGACAGAGAGATAGTACTGGGGAATGGGTAAGGGGTGAGTTAACTGAATCTAGGCCTGTAAGAAAAAGGTCCAGGGGGACCCACTGCTTTGTAAGATAACTACAAAGTACAGTTTCTAAGAAGAAGTTTGGGGGCTGGAGAGATGGCTCAGCGGTTAGGAGCACTGACTGCTCTTTTGAAGGTCCTGAGTTCAAATCCCAGCAACCACATGTACAGCTCACAACCATTTGTAACAAGATCTGATGCCCTCTTCTGGAGCATCTGAAGACAGCTACAGTGTACTTACACATAATACAAAATTAAAAATTATAAAAAAAATGTTTGAAGGCTGGGCAGTGGTGGCGCATGCCTTTAATCCCAGCACTTGGGAGGCGGAGGCAGGCGGATTTCTGAGTTTGAGGCCAGCCTGGTCTACCGAGTGAGTTCCAGGACAGCTGGAGCTACACAGAGAAACCCTGTCTCGAAAAACCAAAAAAAAAAAAAAAAAAAGTTTGAATGGAGTTACCTCGCACAGTGTGGACAGTGCTGCTCCCAGAAGACATGGGACATGGGTTAGGAGGCAAAAATCTCCCTTCCAAGGATGGAATACCTCCCAAGCAGTTGTCAAGGAGTCCGAGGAGGTCTCTAAAACAAGATAGGATATTGGCATTACACTCAGTTGCCCACCCTAACACTATTGCTGAAAATACCGCAGACTTGGCTTCAGGATGTAAAGAAATAAGCCTCAAACTGACAGACAAAGGCACTCCATGCATGATGGCTGGAAGGTGCTATGCAGGCTGCTGGGAGGGAAAAGACATCAAAGATCCTGCCTGGAGAGGGACACTCCATGCTCTTATACCAAGTACAAGGTTCTCAGTGGTACAATAGTGGCATGACTGTTACGGAGGTAACCAATGACTGTGTAATTGAGTTTTAGCTTGTTTCACAGGATAACATCCATCCCTGGTGCTCTAAACCGCGTCAAAAGCCCATGGGCAGGGAGGTCTCAGGCCCTAGTGATTAAACCTATTGCTATTTTGCTAAATGATTATGTGGTCAAGCTGCGGTCTAAACATTCACATTTGTACCCATAGACCTAGGCTGCTCTCAACCCTGATCAGAGAAGCATCCTTTTGCAGTGGGCTGTGGTCAATGCAGACTCCTAACTGGTCAGAGTGCAGAGAGTGGCTCTGATTGTTCAGCTTGACATGGGGCATCTGTGTCGTGCAGAGAGTGACTCTGATTGTTCAGCTTGACATGGGGCATCTGTGTCGTTTCTACACCCTACTCCACACCCTGCTCAGGGAACACTCCAGGGGGAGGGGGAGGGTGCTGTGAAATGCTCTCCCATGAATAGGGTGTGGTCACCACACGCATGAACTCAACAGCTTCTGTGGTTCCCTGTACAAGACCCACACAGGATCAAGCCAGCCAAACTTCCAGCATGGACTGGGGGATGTTTCTAGGGCCACACCCTTACCTGAGGAGCAATTGACATTGATGGCTTTTGGAAGAGGGAGAGTCCTTTCTGAGGAGTTTATGGCCACTGACAGTCTATGCTCATATGCACCTGAGCAGCAAGGACTGGACCTAGTGGGTTTTCTGAAAAAAGAAGAGGATGGAAAATTGGCAAGAGATGATTTAGGGGGAGTTAAGGGGGAAATGGGAAGGAGGGTAGATGTGATAAAAATACTTTGTACATGAAACTCTTAAAGAATGTTTTGGAACGCTATGTGGAAACCAATAGAGGAAGACATAGATTCAACTACCCCTGGTGTTCATGTCTTCATGTTTACACACATACCTATACATACACAAACACACGCACATGCACACACACACACACACACAGAGACACACACACACAGAGACAAAGAGACAGGGAGACAGAGAAACAGGGTGACAGATAGAGATAGAAAGATAGAGACACAGAGACAGAAGAGATAGAGACAGAGAGATAGGGAGACACAGAGACAGGGAGACAGAGATAGAAAGAGAGAGACAGAGACACAGAGAGACAGAGACACAGAAAGAGACTGAGACAGAGAGACAGGGAGATAGACAGGGAGACAGAGATAGAGACAGAGTGCAATGAAATTGATGCCACCTGTGACCTAGCATTCAACAAACTTCAACACAGTGCAGAAACACAATCCCAGGGGCTCTTGGCCTCTTCCTTCCTTCCTTCCTTCCTTCCTTCCTTCCTTCCTTCCTTCCTCCCTCCCTCCCTCCCTCCCTCCCTCTCTCCTTCCTCCCTCCCCTCCCTCCCTCTTTTCTTCCTTTCTCCCTTCTTCTTTCCTGTCCCACCAATAGGCAGTTTTGAAAACTAGCCTGATGAAGTGGACTATCCAGGGAACAGCTCCCTGACTTTGGACTTTCAGCCAGTCTGTAATTCAGGGTTGATCTTGGGTAGACTTGGAGGGATTCAGTTTGTGGGGTTCAACGGGGGAGATGGAGTCTCCCCTCAGCAGGGCAGCTGTTCATGGTTCTCTGTCCCCTTACACTTGTGACCATGTGGCCCTTGCATACACGCCTGTGAGAAGCCTCATGTTCTCAGGGTTCCTTCTCTCATTCTGCAGGATTTATGGTACAGCGAGTTTTGCCCTAGAGAGGAGACAGGCTTTTCCGGGAGGTAATACATTCTTCTGTGGCTGCAGGGGAAGGCCAGCCTCCCCTTTCTCTGAGGAGATTCCATTTTCAGGATTCCTTGGGGTGACTGGCTCTGTTCTCTTTCCCCCCTCATTTCCTGATGGTCAGACGGAGACTAGAGGACTGTGGGCTGTCTGCCCCACCTCCCACCTCCTCAGACAAGTAGATCATTATTCCTCTGGAGGCTATTCATTCCCCCTCTCCTGGCTCCCTCCTAACACAGTCACTCTCCCTCATGGGCTCTGATGTTTATGTTTCCTGAAGTGACTCAGGTCACTCAGTCACCTCCATATTTAAAGCTTGATGTGGACCTGCCCTCTCCCGTCCCTGCTCCCTCTCCCCTCCCTGCTCCCTCTCCCCTCCCTGCTCCCTCTGCCCTCCCTGCTCCTCCTCTCCTTCCTATCTTCCCCCTTCCTCCTTTTGCTTCTTCTCATTGCTTTTTATATATGATACTGTTTGGAAGTCACTTCACTGTATACTCCAGTTGGCCTCGAACTCCTGACTCCCCAGTCTCTGCCTCCCAAGTTCTAGGACGGCAATCATTCATCACCAGAGCAGGCTCACTTTGTGGAGTTTCTGGATTTCACAGCAGCCTTGCTAATTATCAATATTCCCAAAGTTCAGCCTGTAACTTTGACCAAGGCCACCTCACCTGGTTTAGCTTGGAATGGCTGTCTTTAACAGCCTTTATGGCTTATTTTGGTGCACTTATCTAGAGAATGGGAGAAGAGGATAGGACCGGCGGAGGAAGAGCATGAGGTCTCAGGTGGACGGATGGCTCCTCAGCTGGACGCAGCTCCCCCTGCTTACTGCCTGAGCAGTCTCAGGTTCATATGATTCTGAGCGATGAGGATCATATCGCCCCCTAGGCTTTGGCAGAGTGAAATTCAATGTTTATACACTTCCTGGCACCAAGCAGGCAGCAACATTAATTTCTTCTCCCATTTTCTTTCTTAAACCTTTGTTTACCCTGTTTCGTTTTCAGTTTCACTTGTCATCCCTGTAGCAAGGTCTTTACACCCGAGTTAAAGAGTCCCATTTCCTTTCTCTCCCAAACTGGAGCCGTGATCCGCATGCCCTATGCAATTCACATGGTCACAGTGTAACTGGAACAGGCACTAGCGAGAGGGGCGAGAGTTTGTTTAAGCAGTGTTGGAGAAGCCATTAGTCTCCAGGAGGATGCTTCTGTACAAAGGAAATCTTCACTTCTGAAGACTTAGAGGGAGACACCGACGGATGCCACAGCTCCCTTGTTTGAATTGAGCGGGGGTGGGGGTGGGGGTGGTGAACGCTACCCCTTGAGGCTACAGCCACCAAGGGTGGTAGAAGCCACAAAGGAATTGCAGGTGTGCAGTCACTCCTGCAAGGGTCACAGGCTGATGGCATCTCTGCACAGGCTCTGTTCTGAGACCCAATGCCTACACTGGAAGGGATTTGTGGGCACTTTGGGTAGAACCAGGTCATTAGGGATTACCTGGAAGACATTTTCCCCAAGTGAGGAGGATGCCCTCAAGGGGAGAAATTGGTTCTCATGGAGCAAAACTTTTTTTTAAGGGTTGTCACAGATATGAGCATAATATATATTTAAAGGTATGTACTGACATTCTATTAACATGGAAGTATTAAGGAAAAATATTTCCGGGATGAGTATTCTTGGTTATCAATTTGACTGTCTGGAATTAGCTAAAACCCATGCTAATGATTTTTCTTGAATGAGTTATTTGAAATGGGAAGACCCACTTAAATCTGGGCCACGCCTCCTCCTGCTGGCAGCAGTTATAGAGGTCGCAGAAGAAGCGTGCTCGCTCTCCATCTCACTGGCAAGTCCATTCCTTTACTGCGTTAGAGCCGGCTTCTTCAGGAAGACCAGCTCAGCCAGCCAGCCTTGTGGACTGAACAACTTCTGGATTCTTGGACCTTCTGCTGGTAGTCAGCCATTGTGGGACTAGCAGGACCAAACCCTGTAAGTCTTTAATAAATCACACACACACACACACACACACACACACACACACACACACACACTTTATCAGTCTGCTTCTCTAGAGAATCCTGGCTAATAAAATGCCTGCATGAGGTTCTCTTGAAGGTAAATTGGAACAAAATACTGGAGCACAAGCGGTCTAAGGCCGTGGTCCGCAGTTAGAGAAGTTTTAATACTTGGGCTTTTACTTCCGGCCAATGCAGCCAACGAAGTAAGACACTTCAGGACTGGATTTAGCTACTTGTATTTTTATTAAATGCAGACACAGGCTTGGATTGTAGCTTGCCGCTCTTTAGACAGACCCCGCTGGCTGATGGATGGATTACTGAGATGTGCTGTCTATTTCTTGAGACTTCTCTACCTTCTCTGTTACTCCACAGATAATTATTTTTAATTATGGCTTTATAGTTTCACCAATTTATGACCACTGGAGTAAAGCATTTGAAGCTACTAAGTAGCTAATGGTTTAAACAGTTTCGTGGCTTTGTCATGGGGTGATGAATGTAGAAGACGCCGGATTCCTCAACCAGTGTCAATGTCTCACATTTAAAATGGTGGGTCAGACAGTTTAGTGTCTTTGACAGTGTAACAGATTCTGTTTAATAGGCAATGTCTGAACCTGTACCTAGTTCACCTCGTTTAGTTAATGTAATTTTCCGCACAAGGGGTGTTAGGAGTGAATCTCTCTGGCATGTGCGGATCCATGTGAACCCATAACCCCTCTGGAAACTGCAGAAGAATCACTCACATTCCCACATGCATGGACAGAGTGGTAGACATGCTGTGAAGTCAAGTCAGGGCACTCCACCCATTTGCTGCCTCCCCCTTAAAGCAGTGCTCTCGGCACACACAGAGACACAAACTGGACCCCCAGCATGATAGGAATCATTATCCTGCAGTTACCTTATAGCTTCATAAAGTATGCTTTGATTTCACTCTTCCACTATTGTGACATTGGTCAGATCTTTTTCCTTGCCCTTTCTTTTCAAACTACATCTAGGAAGGACAGAAAAGTTGGACAAAGAGGAGGGTGGCTGGCTTCTCATGAGCTCAGTACACTCGTCCATGGGACCGCAGCAGAAGCTGAGCTCGGCCACTCTGGGTTTTCACGCCAGCTCTACACGGCCAGTTATTCGCTCTGCTCATCTACTTTCTCAATGTTCATTTACTTGAGTCCCACGTTTCAGGAACTGTGAGGTAGACTCTTGAAGTTTATTGGCCCCATGGGCTCTACAATACCTTGCGATGGTTATAAAGCCAATGGTCACGCCTTTATTCCTCACCTGGGATTGAAGCATTCCATTATATTCCTGGGGAGATGTGAACAACACTAGCCACAGAAAATGCACTGATCAGAGAAATGATTCTGCCCTAGCTGAGATGATTGAGCTAATGAGTTTATGTGGCTGATTTAAGGATTATGAATGGGGGAGGGTTGCCAACAGAAGTATGGGTGACTTGGGAGGAGGTGGACCCACCGAAAAGCACCATTTCACCTTGGGTGACAGCCTCTTGAAGAGTATATGGCTGAAGTCTGTCCTCAATGAGATTTCTAACTCATATTCTCCACCTCCCCGCAAGACTGTGTAGCTGAAGAATGAGCGGAGGGTTGGGATGTCTGGTTAGGGCCCCATGACTCTCCTCTCTCTTTCTCTACTGGGAAGTATTAATAGTCCTGTTACCATGACCATAAACCATGAACATTCCCTGAATTGTTCTGCTTATTTCATTGCTATGACTACGGAGCCAAGGTTATTCTGCAGGTCACAGTTGCAGCCTCTGCTCTGTGACAGCAACGGCCATGTCAGGCCCAGAGGAAATCACTCGCTGCAAACAGAAGTGAGGAGTGAATGAGCCAGCAGGTGCTCAATAATGACAGCTATTTCTGAACTCTTTAGCAGGAACCACTTAGCGCCATATGGATAAATGGTTCTCCCAATATAGCATCTGAAGGTCCTTCTACTCCTGGGTTGCAGGAGAGAATGGTGGTATTTAGGGAATATAAAGTTGAAGTCTTCTGGGCCTTCGAAACTAAAGCCGCGTTATCTCGCACATTCTGTAAGCTGCCCAGGACGCCGTGAATTCTGCTCATAAAGAGGCATTCAAACCTCTGCCCACGAACCAGTTTATCCTTTCAGCATTACGGACCCCAAAATGAAGCACAAAGTGTATAGACAAATTCTCTGTTCAATGAACTAAATGCGGTACAGGGTCCTGGCTCACACTTGTATGGAGAGAGACAAAGTTAACAGTGGACGAGACTACAAAAGACGTTGAGTGACAGGAGGCGGGGCCTGAACAGCAGGGTGGGGGCTGTGGTCTGCAAAGATGTGGGAAGGATCACTGAAGAGCATTCGGTGCGTGAACGTCATACCTAGAAATCTCTTTTTGGTTCACAGTCACCCGGCACTACTGATGATGACCACACAGACTCCATTGGTCATATAAGTTTCTAACACTTGGGAGGTAGAGGCAGGCAGATTTCTGAGTTCGAGGCCAGCCTGGTCTACAGAGTGAGCTCCAGGACAGCCAGGGCTACATAGAGAAACCCTGTCTCAAAAAAAAAAAATTCTAATGCTGGGCCAGTAGACGTGCAGCACTTGTGTGCAAGTCTAATGACCCGAGTTCAACCCCTGAGGACCACATAGTGGAGGGCGAGAAGAGGCTGCTGCAGGCTATCCTCTGACATTCAGGAGGACCAGAGCAGGCAACCTCAACAAAACCCTCAACAAATAAATGTAATTTAAACAAGGATTTTAATGGAGCTGAGGAATCCTCAGCTGGTGACATCACAGTTCCTTAGTGTACTACCTCCTTTGCCTGGTGTGATGGTTTGTGTATGCTTGGCCCAGGGAGTGGCACTATTAGGAGGTGTGGCCTTATTGGAGTAGGTTTGTCACTGTGGGTGTGGGCTTTAAGACCCTCATCCTAGTTGCCTGGAAGTCAGTATTCTGTTAGCAGCCTTCAGATGAAGATGTGGAATTCTTGGTTCCTCCTGCACCATGCCTGCCTGGATGCTGCCATGCTTCTGCCTTAATGATTATGGACTGAACCTCTGAACCTGTAAGCCAGCCCCAATTAAATGTTGTCCTTGGTCGTGGTGTCTGTTCACAGCAGTAAAACCCCTAGATACCTGGGGCGATGCTTGTGGGAGCAAACCTGTGTATGTATATGCCACTCTTACAGCTGTGTATAGAATTCACACACTCATAAATGAAGCACACAGCTATGCCACGCTTCATTGCTGACGAGAGTATCCTTCTCCTTATACAAACAGGGTACTGTACTGCCCAGCAGCAGCCAGAACCATCTTTCGTGTGTGACTGCGTCAGGAGTCTGCACGGAGAGACTGACCCGTCTTGGCTAGCGAGTGCATGCCCATCTGGTTGTGTTGTGTGATGCTGCAGTTCTCGGGACACATCCCATCGTTAGACATTGCCCTGGAGCTTAGCAGAGGGCTTCAAAGGGCGGGCAAGGGAATCAATAATGGAGCTGGAGAAAACAAGGAGAAAGTCTCAATGAATACAGGAAGCAATGTGCTGGCAGAAAAACAGAGGTGGGCAATGTTGGAGACCTAAGGAAGGGAAGAATTAGGAGTTGGCAAGTGATGGCCAGTGGGGTTCAGGGTGAGGTTAACTGCTGGCTTTCATATCTCTCGCTAGCTGTCACACAGACAACACACCCATTCTGCCAACTGGGCGATTCAGCAAGGTGTGAGAGGTTCTGAGAGAAAGGTCCCTGAGCATCCTGTGGATGTGCGTGGGAGGTGAAGACACTGAGTCAGGTGTTAAAAAGAAGGGATGCAGGTCAGATAAGGGACTCCAGTGTGCATAATAGAGAAGGTAGGGACGGAGGCAGAAACAGATCAGGAAGGCTGCTTTTCTCAGAGAAGTTTTGGTGATTGGTTCTCAGGCACCCGGGGTCACCTTTAACATCACTGTCCCCTCTAACCTCCCATCAAAACCGAATCTTGTCAAGCATATATCCTTACTTATTTTGTAGTAATTCATCTTTTTCATCCCTCTGACAACATTAGTTCATGACATAATTTAGTAGACTGGGGGCAGGGACTAAGATTTGCACATTTCTAATGTGTAGAAAATTTCCCAACAATTTCTAATTAGGAGGGGCTAGGAGTGGTCCCAAACCCCAGTGGTCTACATGATAAAGGTATTGGATTCGGTCATTAGCATGTGTTAACCACATTCCCTCTAACTGGTTTAGTGGTTTTTGTTATCAATGTTGAGTTATTTGCTCAACTGGCCTTTTAGGCTTGCCAGCTGGACAGACAGATCTATTTAGTCCGTCCCTGGGGTGGTGAAATTGTCTCTAATTCAGATTCGGGGAGGGGGTGATTTGCAAAAGTAAGAAGACACTTTTCTTTTAATGGGCTGCACATTAAAAGAAGGCATCTGGCGGCTATTTTTAAAACACCAACATCTTCAGAGTCATATTCTGAGAAGTCACATGCATTATACATGTTTATGCTAAGTGAATCTGGGATCTCACTGCACAGCACTGAGCTGACTACTTGAAATCCCACAGGGAATGGTTTGGGTAGGAAAACAGCCTTTTGCATGAACTCGGCTGGATTCCCATCTGCTGGAGTAGACTGGATTAAATCCTGACCCAGAGGAGAACGAGAGCTTTGAAATAGAGCAACTCAGGGCTTTTACATGGGTCAAAGACAGCCAGATTCACCCTGGCTTATAGCTCCTCTGCAACTTTGATCAAAAATATCATCTTTTCTTAGGTCAGTGGTTGTTAATTCTGACTTCCTTTTAGACTCGCTTGGACAGCCTTCGGAACACACTGAAACCTGAGTCTCATCCAAGATCCACCGAATCAAAACTTCAGGGGTGCAGCCCAGTTCTCCTCATGCTCGAAGAATTCCCAACTGATTCTAAAGTTCAGCTGAGGATGAGAGATGCGTGCTCTGATTATTTAACACAGTGCGAATCTCTAGGCTAGTAAAACTCACCTTGCCCCCTGCTGGTGCTGATTTCAAGTGAGCCATCTTACAGCAGAAATTACACCAAAGTTAAATGTAATTAACGATGTTATATCGACATTCCCACCTTCCACTAAGATTATATTTCAAATATAATATTCACAAAGGTTCCAACAAGGGGAACCTCCACAAACAGTTGGCATCCTCGTCTTCATCTGTGTAACTGTCATACACAGGGTCGAGACCCTCTGTATTCACAGCATATCTGCAGGGACCACACACAGCATCTCTTCACCACCCCAGCAAGCCAAAAGCCTCTTTAGAACCATCTGCACCCCGAATCTCTAGCGTAGGGCCCACAGAGGAAGGGCTGTTACATACTTGTTGGAAGAAACCAAGACCCTGGAATAATTTTAAACATTTAGAACTCTGTTGAATTACATCAAGTCTGGTTGGAAGATTTCTTGGCGTCATAAGCTATGACTGAACAAGTTGCTAGTTACAGTAATAGTCTTCAGTCTACACAAACAGCCACTGTCCAGACAAAGTTCAGGTAAGAAAACCGGGAGCCAGCCGGGCATGGTGGCACACGCCTTTAATCCCAGCACTTGGGAGGCAGAGGCAGGCAGATTTCTGAGTTCGAGGCCAGCCTGGTCTACAGAGTGAGTTCCAGGGCAGCCAGGGCTATACAGAGAAACCCTGTCTCGAAAAACCAAAAAGAAAAGAAAACCGGGAGCCAATTCAGCTGCCTGCTCTTGCTTCTACTTCCTGTACATCACTTCCTGTTTCCTCTCCATATTGCTTCCTGGGCTATGCTGCCTGCTCTTGCTTCTACTTCCTGTACATCACTTCCTGTTTCCGCTCCATATTGCTTCCTGGGCTATGCTGCAGGTTGAGCATTATCACTGTTTGTCCTGGTCTGCTGCCTGTGTTTGATTCTAGATTTTTCAAATATAGCCAACAAGTATATAAAACTTAATTTGTGATTATGTCCTCTCCTAACAGCCGGAGTGGCCCCTAGTACATAAGTTGCCCATCTGGTATTTCAGACAAAAAAGCTACCCCTCTATAGTGACAGCTGCAAGGCTGGTACCAAGCAAGGGACTCGTTCATATTTCCTTGACTTACCGTGTGTTGAAGACCTCGATGGCAAGAGAATGGAGTGAACAGTATTAGTTTAGAAAGATCTTCCAATGTCTGGGAGGCCACAGGCAGAGACAGAGGAAGGAAGCTGGCATTTGGGGAGTGTCTTCTTGGTGCAAAGCTCTGGAAGAGGACGGTATGGTATAGAATGGAATGCTATGGTGTGGCATGTTACAGATAGGATTATAGCATGTATCTGTCCTGATTCCCATAGCTTGTGAATGTACTTAGAAAAAAGAATGGGGGTGATTAAAGGTTCAGTATTGCAGACACTGTCCTGAATTTTATACGTGGAGGGTCTGTGAAAGAATGGGGCTTGGATGGTGTGCTTGGATGCGGGAGAATGGCCAAGAGCTAAGGACCACAGCGAAAGTTCACAACCCGATCAAGCAAGGAGGCCATTCTTCCCTAGTGGAGAAGAAGCCCACTCCCACAAAGATCTTGACATAGGCAGCAAATGACTCATTTCAAACTTCCAACCAGTGGTGCTTTTCTGTATCTGGCATTTGTTCTGATAACAACCAATATAGTCAGGATATAGTCAGGAGAGTAGAGTATGCTGTAGTAACAAAAATCCCCCTAATCACATTGGCATAACACAACAAAGGTTCATTTCTTATTCATGTTAAAGTACAGTGAGGGGCAACTGTGAGCTCTGCTCATTGCTTGCAGCCCAGGATGATGGAGACACCATAAGGAAAAGCACTTCTGAAATTACCCATCTTTGTGGAACTTTGCACACTGCTTCCCAAGTCTTCCTCTTTATGTGGAACCTTGCACATTACTTCCCAAGTCTTCCTTCTGAAGTGGTAAGAGATTTTTGGTCACCAGAAAAAGGGAAATGAATTGTAAATATAGAATATATCCAATAAAAAAAAAGAGAGAGATTTTTGGTCTACCTTTCATTCAGTCAAAAAAAAAAAACCCCACGTGATAGTAATTTAAATGGGGGAGGGGCTTGCAGTCCCAGGTGTGAAAAAGTTGTGGCTCCTGAGGCAGTGGGAAAGATCAGTGTGCCCATTTTTAGGGACAGTGTGTTCAGTGGGAGTTGAAGGTTGACAATCTAGTGAATAACGAATAGAGTCAACTTCAGATCTTTTTAAAAATTATATATGTATATATATATGTGTGTGTGTGTGTGTGTGTGTGTGTGTGTGTGTGTGTGTATACTGTCTCTATCTTCAGACACACCAGAAGAGGGCATCCGATCCCATTACAAATGGTTGTGAGCCACCATGTGGTTGCTGGGAACTGAACTCAGGACCTCTGGAAGAGCAGTCAGTGCTCTTAACCACTGAACCATCTCTTCAGCCCCCAATTTCAGATCTTCACAATGAATATTACATCCAAACAGGGTAGCTGAGTGCTGTCTTTAATTGATAGACAAGAAAGAACTCTTCATAAGTGTAACATCTAAACTGGGAGATGAAGGAAGAGCTGCAGTCTTATTTTTTGCATGACAAAGCTAGGTCACTTAGGAAGAGAAAATCTCAATTGAGAAAATGCCCCATCAGGTTGGTTTGTTGGCATATCTGTGGGGCATTTTATTTATTAATAATTGATGTGCAGGGCCCCAGTGCACTGCCACCCCTGGCCAGGTGTTCAGGGTTGTATAGGAAATAAGGCTGAGCTAGGCACAGGGAGAAAGCCTGTAAGCAGCGCTCCTCTGCGACCTCTGCTTCTCTTTCTTCTCTTACTTCCCCCCATGATGGACTATGACTGGGACATGTCATCCAGATAAACCATTTCCTCTCCAAATTGCTTATGGTAAGAATTGTTTTTAATCATAGCAATAGAAAGGCATCAGTCACGAGATGCTCTTGAGGCAAAGTGGTCCAGAGGTATAGAAAATAATTATTTCCAATTCTACTTAAGGAACAAAATCACCATGGAAACCCTTGCACCTCTCCGTAGGACTAAACAATGGCCAATGCAGGGACAAATGGCAAATGATGGCTTGTGGTAGACCAAAGAAAATTATTCTTTTACAAAGTTTACTTAAACTTTCCATATTGCCACAATCTAAATGGCCCCAATTCTGCTCACCCACAAGTGTTCTCCTGGTCACAGCGAACCTCCTAGAAACCTTCCATATTCGTCCCTATCCTAACAGTACAGAACAGAGGACTGGTACTGCCTGCCCACCTCGGAAAACCTATGCTTTCTCTTCTCAACTCTCATTGATGAAGAAAGGACTCCTTCTGGAGCAGGATAGAGAGGGTGAGGTTGGATCAGAGCACCTGTGTGGGGAACATGGCTTTTTATACGTGGGATTCCTTGGCAGAATTTCAATAAATCAAGATTTTTGTATGAAGTAAAATGCATACCCCCAACCATGTTTTTTCACCTAGAATATTCTGGAAATTCTTTCCCAGACAGTGGCTCTGTCAGGGGCCCATCGAGACTGTTGCTGCCCTTCTGACCCCTTCTTGGACTCCCTCTGAAACCTGTTTGCTGTCTGATGATAAGCTTAGGTAATAACCATCTTTTTAGGAATAACTTCCCTCTAGCCTACAGCTGTTCCTTCTAAGACAACCCTGCTACATTAAAGCTGCATAGGTCTAAATGTTGGACCAGACTACACAATTTGGAGAAACAGGCTAAAATCAAGGTAGAGCTATTACCTAGAGTCAAATCTCCAATGTTCAGTGGTTGCCAAGGAGCTGTGCTCTGATGTCAGGGGGACTTTGGGCAGGCGACACTAGTCTTTCTCCTCCTCTCAGAAGGATTGTGTGCCGTGCGCCCCATTCTCTTGTTGTGCCCTTCCCCCCACCCCCGATTCATTTACAATTTCACTGAACCGTTTGGGGTAAGCTTGGCAATGTTCCACCCAGAGGACACACCATTGAGCCTTCTCTAGTTTAAAGGCAATCTACTCAACCCTGAAGAAAACACAGCCTGGCAGTAAAGAGACACCAGTGGGTCTAGGGAAAGACCTCAGAGGAACTAGAGGCAAGGGGTGATGCTCCATCTGCCCTTGGCTGAGGAGGTGAATCTGGAGGTTTTGGCAGAATCAGCCCCCCACCCCCATGGCTCCCATTTAGAGCCCTCATGGTGAGCGATTGTACAGTCTCTCATTCTTTCTTCTTCTAAGCCTCTTAGCATTGTTATTAGTGAGTGCTGTGGAATCTGAGTCACGGCAAAGAATGTGGTGAATACTAAGGTCAGTAATGCACCGACTCAGCACTTCCGTCCCCAGTACAAACAGGAGAAAGGAGCTCTCGTCTTGGTTCATCGAAGGCGAAGAGAGAAGACTTTGGCGAAGTACAATAATGGTTCTTCATTAGGCAGAGCACATTTTAAACGCACAGCATGCTTTTCTGTGTAGGTTATATTTGCTGTAAGAAGATGAAAGTAGTTATTATTAACTGCGCTAACCTAGTGTGCCACAGAACAGTGGAATTATTTCCATGTGACTGTAATTTTTTTCTTAAGCATATAAAGACATTGGATTCATTGTTAAGAACACTTTATGTCTATCACAGAAAGAGCAGAAGGGAGGATTTTGAATGTATTTGCTACAAAGAAACAATATAAGTGTAAGGTACTAGATATGAAAATTAGGATGAATTGATTTATGAATAAAACTATCATGTTGCACCTCATAACTATGTATTTCATATGTCAATCAAAATGAAATTAAGTTTTCATAAAGAGCAAACAAAGAATGAGACAGTAAATTCATCAGCGGAGAGGAGAAAACGCACACCTGCTTTTTGAAAAGCTTCATGATTTTCTGTTGTGTGTACATTTCCAAAGCCCAACCACACTTTGAAAGCCAAGTCCAATTAAAATGAGAGACAATTAAGGAAACACAAGGCGCCCAAAACAAGTGGTGTGGTCTGCCTGCAGTCTGTCATTTGCTCAGTGCGGGGCGTTGAGGCTTTGTGCTAAGCTGGTGACTTTGTATGAACAGAGCCTCTGGGGCTGGAACTGTGGTAGCTACCCTCACTTGCAGGATGTCCCCGTGTGGGGAGTATTTTCCTGTTTTGGTTCAGTCTTGTGGTTCTCTGATTTAAAAATCTGCTTGCAGGCTCATATGATTTAGCTTTTGCAATAAAAAGAAACCTTGTTTTGGCTAAATATGATAAGTCTTGCTAAGATCTCTGGGCTTTCAGGCCCTATCATGTAATATTTTCTTATCAAAATGTTTTTGATTATTTTGTGAATTTTGACTGCATGTATATCTGTGCACCACTTGTGTGCAGTGCCTCCAGACACCAGAAGAGGGCATCATGTTCCTTGGAATTAGTGCTGCCTACTGATTTCTGTGAGCCATTTTGTGGGTGCTGGGGATTGAACCCCGACCACTATAAGAACAGCCAGCGCTTTTAACCATGGAAGTTGTCTATCCAGCCCATCTTTTCTTAAATTTATGTTTTCACATTTTGGGTGACTTATACATCTTTTAACAGCCAAAGTGGACAGAGCCTGAGAATCCAAGACTTTGAAGAAAGAGGCCACAGGGAATCAGGAGAAGCACAGGATTTGGAACGTGCCTTGTGAGGCAGGGACCACCCGTGGCCCAGAGTGTCGGATTTTGTGGGCTGAGTTCATTGTCTGAGAAGAGTCAGGTCCTGTCTTTCACTGTGAGACAATGTTTAAAGGAGGGGATTGGAATTAACACTGTAGTTGCTCCTCGGACTCTAAGGGGCTTGACTCTCAAACAATCGCTTCCCACAGAGCCCCAGTGATGGAGGTCTCTTTCGTGGTATGGAGCAGTGATCACTTAAGATTTAGCAAACCCTCCTGCATATCCCACAGCCGCTCTATATCACAGATCATGTGAACACAGTGTAGATATAAAATAACCAGCATACTACCATACTAGCTTGTTTGTGTCATTATGACAATACAAAGGTCTGCATGTGAGTGCAGATCCAACTTTGTGTGTGTGTGTGTGTGTGTGTGTGTGTGTGTGTATGTGTTTCTGGGACTGAGAGTCAGTCCCAGTGCTTTGTGCATGGTAGGCAAGCATTCTAACACTGGGCTGCATTCTTAGCCTTAAGAAATATTCTTGGGGCTGGGGAGTTAAGAGCCAGGGCTCTTCTTCCAGAAGCCTTAGGCTCAGTCCCCAGCAGCCACCTGATGGCTTACAATCCTCTATAAAGCTTGTTCAGTGGATTCTGGCTTCTGAGTATATTGTACACATATAGTACACAGATATACATGCAGGCAAAACACGCATATACATAATATAACAAGCACATAAATACTTAACATGTTCTTGATCCAAAGCTGACTGAAGGTTATAGGTAAGGGGTCTGTGACTGGTTGTGTCTGCACGTCACACACACACACACACACACACACACACACACACACACTCACACATACATGTAAGTTTAAATTTATACTTAAAATCTCCTCTTTAGTTCACCATGTGTGATTTAAGGTTTTTAAAAAAGAACTTGTGTTAAAGGATGTGTTTGGCTTTCTTCCTATTAGTTACTCTATATCCTCCTGGGGCATGTTTCCTGTCCCATCTGCTGGACATGACCCTGTCTGAGTCCTTCTGCCCAGCCCCCACTGGCTCCCACTGCACACTCCTGCGGGTCCCCCAGAAGTTGCCCACCACCCTGGAACAGCCGTCTCAGCTTGCCCAAGGGGTTGGTGTCCTCTGTAGAGATGAGGAAAGAACCCCAAGTCCTTATCCTAAATGTGATGTAGAGTATCAGTGTTCCTCTCCTTGTGCCACGGCCCCTGGCCACACATGGACAATGGCATTTTGGGTACAGTTGTGCTCTTACCCACAGGGCATATTTCAAGACCCCTGTAGACCTCCCAAGTTAGGATAGCACTCAATCTAACAAGAGATGTTTGTTTTCACATTTCATATTTCAGTCTGAAAAGAGTGGACTACATGTAAGTGAGACTATATGTCAATCCACGGATGCAGGTCAGTACTGCATCGAGGAAGCCATGGGCATAGCAGTACTAGAGCATGTGTGCAGCCCTCCCCCGCCATACACTCATGAATGAGTTCTCATGAGTGAAGTTCATAAGTGAAGTTCGTGACACATCCTGTAACACAATGCTTGCTTTGTGTATATATGTGCATGTGTGTATGTATGTATATATGTGTATATGTGCATGTGTGTATATGTGTATGTGTGTATGTGTGTGAGTGCTCATGTATGTGTGAATGTATATTTATATGTGTATGTGTATATGTGTGTATATGTATGTGTTTATGTGTATATTTATATGTATGTGAGTATATATGTGTGAGTGTGCATGTATGAATGTTTATTTATATGTGTACGTGTGTATATATGTGTATGTATATTTCTATATGCATATATGTATGTGCATATATGTATGTATATAGGTGTATGTGTGTATATGTGTATGTGTGTATGTGTGTATATGTGTATGTGTGTATGTGTGTATATGTGTATATGTGTATATGTGTGTGTGTACACTCTATGGTCTCACTGCCTTTCCTTTAAAATCATTCCTTATGAAAACCTTTTTAAAAGGATGCAATGTTTAGTGTGGTGTGTGTGTGTGTGTGTGTGTGTGTATGTGTGTGTGTGTGTGTGTGTGTGTGTCTGTGTGTGTGTATGTGTGTGTGTGTGTGTGTGTGTGTGTGAGACCATGCACATGCAGGTGTTCTGGGAGGCTGGAAAAGTGTGTTGGTTTTCCTGGAACTGGGTTTACATATGGCTGTGAGCCACCAGACGAGGGTGCTAGGGACTGAACCCAGGTCCTTTGGAAGAGCAGCAAGTGCCCTTAGCCACAGAGCTATCTCTCCACCTTTCCTCTGAAAATATTTTTAAGATCTCATGAGGTAGATTTTTGAAGAAGCCACACCTGGCTGTTTTATCAGACAGGATCAACAGTTCTCCCCCAGGCAGGCACAGGCTGAGATCCTCACCTCTGTGCTGGGTCCTGCTGCCCATTCCTCTGTGCCCAAGAATAGACTTTGCTTTCTCTTGATGTGCTCACACTTAGTTCCCACCATCTGGGAGAGGGTGGCGGTGCTCCTTCAGTACAGTGGGAGCCTGCTTGTGTTGTACGCACCAGGCTTACTTAGGACATTGATGCGGTTAAGGTTTCCTATCTGTGCTGTAAACTCCAGGCCAGCGTTCGTGCTCACGCTTTAGCTGTTGTGTCTTTGTTGTATCTTGACCATTATACTCGCTGGACTAGGAGGGAACAGCAGGGTGTGCTGAGGCAAAGATCTGGGTCTCAGCCATCACCTGTAGAGTTATAGGGGCGAAACCCCAACTAAACAAAATACCAAATAAATAATTAATATAGATTTTGAGTTTAAACCACATTGATTAACTTTTCATTGAAAAATAGACATTCTTCCTATCAAAACTTAAGCTAAAACTTCTGACAAGTTTTGGAGTGACTTTTGAAAGGAAGCTAACATTCCATCTAAACTTCAGCACTGCTAATTGTGTTTAAAGTTTGTTACAAATATTAACTGTCTGGGTCCTTTAGTCATGTTCCCTAGCTCACATCCAGGAGAGACTCACTTGCTTTTATTGCTGCTGCATGCTTCTGCTCAGAGAAATGGGTCAGAACGCACGCAGGCATCGTTCATTCAAATACTTGTAAAATTTCAAACCACGCCCCAAGAACATCATGAGTTTATTTTATCCACCAGCTAAACTATTGTTCTAATAGCACTTGTTAAATGAACAGTGCATGTGTGCATGTGCATGTGTGCATGTGTGCGTGTGTGCATGTGTGCATGTGTGACTTTGTGAGTTTCTTCACTGAGTTAAAAGATTTAAAACAATTTTATAGTTCTCTTAGAGAAGACATAATATAATGTAAAGCTATCCATCACATTTACGTATTAAGTGATCTAATCAAAAGGGTTGACATCAATTGAATAAGCCATCGGGAAGGAGACCACGGACTGCACAGTGGCTTGGTTAGCCAACCCCTGGAGAGCTGCCGCGTCCCTCGGCCAGTTGAGAGGCACTAGGCAGCCCACATGTCCATACATAATTCATACACATCATTCATTATATATAGTTAATGGCATGCATATGGCCTGGATTTTCTGGTTTGCTAACTCTTCTGTCCCTATAAATAGATGCCTGATTGCCAAACCACATGTCAATTTTTGTTTCAGAAACCATGAGCCCCGTACAATGGAGCAGGCATCCGTGAAGTTTGCTGGGTACCAGTTCAGCTGAGGTAAACTAGCGTTTCCTCTACACCCATCAGTCAATGGTATTAATTTATTAAAAATACAAAACAGGAATCACCATCAGGCTTTTTAAGCCTAAGCCACAACATGAAAAGGGATTGGGAATTATTAATTCTAAAAAAAAATGACCATGGGGGTATGACAAGATGCTCCCCGCGGAGGGTGAATCGGACAAGGATGAAGGAAGGCGGCCGCTCTCGTGGAACTTCTGACAGCTTGTGCACGGCTGCCTTTGTTTAAGGAAAACGCTTCCTTCTCAGATGTACTTTGCTTTCATGTTCTTGGAAAGAGAGATTTCTGTCTTTTGTTTGTTCACAATAAGCCCTGTGGGATCGAAGGCCAGGGCAGGGACAGAGCGAAGATGAGTGTGAGGTGAGCTGTTTGCTAGAAGCCATTCGTAGGGCGCACATTCATTTCTGTGGACCGGGTCAGCCTGCTACTATACATATACTTTTACCTTCTCATCTATTAGCAAGTGGACGGTGGGTTTAGGGAGGCTGACGGATGAAAGGAGCTCTTCTGAGCTCTGGGACCTGCATACTTTAGGGGCTCTGATCTCCCTGCAGTAATTTTAAGTTGAGAAGTTGTGTAATCCTTGCTAGGGGAAGCGAGAACTCTGAGACACAGGACATTGTGATAACAACCAGCCGATTGCAATTCTTGGCCTGGGTACTGTTGAAAATGCCTACCACATACTTATACTTGGCAGCAAAGTACTAAAGCAAAGTACTAAGTACCATCGGCCTCTGCGTCCTTGGGTTCTACACTTCGGATCCAGCGGAGATTGAAAAGAGCAAAGACGAATGAGAACATCTGTGCTGGAGACGTGAGCTTGACATAAACTCCTTTCCTGAAGTCATTATTCCTGAAGATAAAGTAGTCTAACTACTTCCACAGTATGGACACCGGCTAAGCAATGCCTCATAAGCCACCTGGGGAGGTTTTAAAGCTCACGGGAAAGGAGGAGTGTGATGGAGGCTGAACTCAGCCTCATGGCGAGGAAGCAGAACAGATGTGTACAGTGCAGACCAGCATGATGGGCCCTGAGAGCTGAGAGGTTTGTAACACTCACCGTTAGCATTTTGTCTAAGCTCCGCCCCACGGTTACCTGGCAACAGCCAGGTATGCCTGACTCTGTTGATCTTGTTCTCATCTTCTTGCTCCCACTCTCTCCCCATTCCCTTCCCTTCCCCCACTCTCTCCATGTGGTCACGTGGTCATGGCCAGCCTCTGTGCCTCTCTCTCTCTCTCTCTCTCTCTCTCTCTCTCTCTCTCTCTCTCTCTCTTTCTCTGCTTCTACTACCCTCTCAACTCCCCTCCTCATGATCTGAATAAACTCTATTCTATAAGTTAACATCCTGGGGCTGTTCCCTCTTGGGGAAGGAATGCCTCAGCATGGGCTGGCATTCCCTTCCCCCATACCTGACTACACCTCCATAGAACATACCCGCCTTTTTTCTTTTTCTTTCTTTCTTTTTTCAAGACAGAGTTTCTCTGTGTAGCCCTGGCTGTCCTGGAACTCACTCTGTAGACCAGGATGACCTCAAACTCAGAAATCCACTTGCCTCTGCCTCCCAAGTGCTGGGATTAAAGGCGTGCGCCACTGCCTGGCTCTCTTTATCTTTTTATAAACATATCACTGTGTCCTCATCTCTACCGCTGTTCAGGGCAAGAGACTGGGGATGGGACAAGTATGGCAGCGCCCTAAAGTACCTGAGGCTGCACTCAGCCTGCCCAGCGGCAGAGGAGAGGGATCAAACCAGGGACCTGAGGCTGCACTCAGCCTGCCCAGCGGCAGAGGAGAAGGGGTCAGACCAGGGACCTGAGGCTGCACTCAGCCTGCCCAGCGGCAGAGGAGAAGGGGTCAGACCAGGGACCTGAGGCTGCACTCAGCCTGCCCAGCGGCAGAGGAGAGGGGTCAAACCAGGGACCTGAGGCTGCACTCAGCCTGCCCAGCGGCAGAGGAGAGGGATCAAACCAGGGACCTGAGGCTGCACTCAGCCTGTCCAGCGGCAGAGGAGAAGGGGTCAAACCAGGGACCTGAGGCTGCACTCAGCCTGCCCAGCGGCAGAGGAGAGGGATCAAACCAGGGACCTGAGGCTGCACTCAGCCTGCCCAGCGGCAGAGGAGAAGGGGTCAAACCAGGGACCTGAGGCTGCACTCAGCCTGCCCAGCGGCAGAGGAGAGGGATCAAACCAGGGACCTGAGGCTGCACTCAGCCTGCCCAGTGACAGAGGAGAGGGGTCAAACCAGGGACCTGAGGCTGCACTCAGCCTGCCCAGCGGCAGAGGAGAAGGATCAAACCAGGGACACAGCTGCAAAAGGAGTACGGGAACCTGAGATTGCAGGCCTGCAAGCTTGCTCCCCAAGTTCCGTTGGTTGGCTAACCAAGGGATGGGGACCCCAGGAAGAGTGAAGAGGAACATGGAACATTCTGCAGCATCTTGACAGAGCAGCAGACCCAAGTGGCCCTGACTGTAGATACAGACAAGCAAATCAGTTCAGGGCATAGACACAGCAGGTAGCAAAGTGAGTAAAACCACCCGTACCTTGGAGGAGAAATGTAAAAACATGGAGGAAAATTTCAGTCAAAACAATGAGGCGCTGAAAAATAACTGAACAGGAATTCTGTAAATGAAAAGAATTATTGATTCTTTTGTTGATTAATGGATCAACCAAGCAATCAAGCCCCTCCAAAGCAGAAATTATCACCAGTAGATGATATGAAGCAAAAAGACATATTTTAGAAATCGAGGACAGAGGCAACACAGAAGTGCTCATGGATGGATCCAAAGGAAAACAAACATCAACCAATATCTTCCAGAAAATCTTGGTGCAAGGAGACTAAACTTAAGAATCCAAGAGATGGGGGCTAGAGAGATGGATCAGTGGTTAAGAGCACTGACTGCTCTTCTGAAGGTCCTGAGTTCATATCCCAGCAACCACATGGTGGCTCATAACCATCCATAATGAGATCTGATGCCTTCTTCTGGTGTGTCTGAAGACAGCTACAGTGTATTTACATATAACAATAAATAAATCTTTTTTTTTTTTTTTTAAAGAATCCAGGAGATGGAAAATTTAAACCAACCAACTGGACAAACTTCCCACAAAATGACTAATTGATAGCAAGCCCTTCTGAGTAAAGTCGATGCAAATGGGTCTACCCCACTGATTTGATGAGGCTATTGTTGCTAGTTTCTGTCATCTCAGCACTGGCCTAGATATTCTGGGAATCTCAACTGAAGGATTGACTCCACAAGGTTGGTGTGTCTGTGGGACATTTGATCGATTACAGATTAATGCAGGAGGGCACGGCCCACTGTGGGCGGTGCCAATCTTAGGCAAGCGGACCTGGAGCATATGAGAAAGGCAGCTGAGCAAGCCATGAGAAGCAAGCCAGTAAGCAGCACTCCTCTGTGCTCTCTGCTTCAGTTCCCGCATCCAGGTTCCTGCCCTGAGTCCCGCCTGGCCTCCCTGATGATGGACTCTGTCCTGTTAGCCAAAGAAAACCTGTTCTCTTCTAAGTTGATTTTGGTTTATCACAGCAACAGACACCAAAGCAGGACAGGTGCATACAAAGACTTTGAATAATGCAATAATATACAATTTTCTCTTGTCTCTAAGAAATTCCCATAATGGAAGCTGAGAGCCAGAAGTTGGCACAATGAGCTGGTGTAGGAATTTTCATATCTGATAATGCATGCTTCAAATCAAAAACAGGAACAGATTATCAGGAAGATGTAAATATTGTAAATGTCTATGTAACAAATCTTGGGTCTCCAAATTTCACAAAAATAATCACTAAAAGGCATAAAAGGCCACATGAGTTCTGACACTCTCATGTCTTGATTTAAAAAACCCAGCAACTTTACAGGCTGGACTTTACAGATAAAACCCACAACAGATAGCTAATAAACTCTTTCTAGTAGCACAAAACCTTCTAGAAGGTTGACCATATTAAAAACCACAGGTTAGCACACCTTAACAAATAAAAAAGAAAAAAAACTGACATGAGTCAAATAGAATTGAAAACCAAAAGCAAATGTAACCTCAGAAACCACACAAACATGTAGAGACCGAACTATACATTTTTTGAGTGAACAGTTATCATTGAAGAAATCAGGGCAAAGTAAAAAGATCCTTTGAATCAAACAGAAATGTCTGCTCGAGCTTAGCACAGAGGTCGTTGGTATCCAAACTCAGATCCTGTTGCTTACACAGCCAGCCCTTGACTCACAGAGTCCTCTCAGCCCCAGAAGTGACTTTTATGCATTAAAAATGAACTCCCTCATAGATATTGCATATTTGTTATCTACCTTTATAATTGATTTTTTCTAACACATAAGTGTTAAGCTTTGTGTATTTAAATACTTATTTTTTCTGTTTTGTTTGCATATGATCTCAAGCTTAGAAAGGTTATTTCCATATGGTGAATTTTCTACATTTTTACATTCAATGTACACACACACACACACACACACACACACACACAATAATTTCAATGATGTTAGAAAGATCAAGATGCTTTACATTTTAGGTGAGAATGTACTTAGCTGCCTTTCCTAGCACATGTTATGTTTATATGCTCTTTTCTCAGTAAGAATGTAGAATTCCTATACTGTCTGTCTCATTCTTGTCAGCCTTGTCACTGGTGCTAGCTATCTGTAAGATCTGGGAAATCTTGACCAGAGTCTTGAAGTTAGTTAGCCCTAAGAAGGTCTCGCCATGTGAGAATTAAGTTCAAATCTCATTGTCTCTACTGGAAAAAAAAACACAGAGAGAAAAGACCAGTCTTCTGAACCACGTAGAAACAGCCAGCCAGCTTATACACATCCCAAAAGAGGCCACCCAAGAGGGAAAGCGTGATGAGGCTGTCTGTGCCGCTTTGCCCACCTCGCCTCATTGCCCATCGGGTTAGTGAGCTGGTCAGGTCTCTTGCTGCAAAGCCTGCCTCTAGTTGGAGAAGTCTGGAATATCACCTTTGGAGGGAATTCACATGGATTCCTGCCTGATGTGATTGCGTGGCAGCCCTCAGTGCAGGGAAAGTCTCTTCCATAGCTACATGAATGATGCTTCCCCAAATTCTGTGGTGTCTCCTCTGAAAGCAGGCCCTGCCTGTGCTCCTCTCTCCATTGCAGGTCGCAGGATACCAGGCCTTGCTTTCCAAACCGCGTCCATGCAAGAAAACCTCATTTGGACAAAGTGGCACCGTGATTGAAGCCTTTTACAGCAATTACTGTGAGAGGGGGAAACAGGATGCGGCATCATGTTTTCCATAAGCCAGGACAAAAATCTCTTATTTCTGAACCAGAAGATAATTAAAAACATTGAATGGACTATATTGTTTTTTCCTGGCTTGTGTTTGAAAGAAGAAACCAACATCCTTGTTGGTTAATATGATTCTTTTCCACATTCCACTTACAAAACCATCTCTGCTCACCTCTGCTTGGTATTCATTTATTGGTTCCAGGAATATTTGTTGAACATATGGCATACTGAAGGACTAGAACTAGTTTTTTTCCCTGATAGGATGTCCTATGACAAATAGTGGCTTCAATGAGAATACCCCCTCCCATAGGTCCATACGTTTAAGTACTTGGTTTCCTGTTGGCGGAACTGCTTGAGAAGGATTAGGAAATATGACCTGGTTGGAGGAAGTGTGTCCCTGAGGGTAGGCTTTGAGGTTTCAAAAGACTAATGTTGTTCCTAGTATCTCTCTCTTCTTCATAGTTATGAATCAAGTTGTGAGTTCTCAGTTGTCCTTTGGTTCACCATTATGGACTCTAACCTCTGAATCAGTAAGCCAAATTAAACATTTTAGTTTATAACTTTTCTGTGTCACAGGGTTTTATCACAGCAATAGAAGAGTAAAAAGATAACATTTCCATAAAAACAAAGCTCAGAGAGGCTAAGTGACTTGCCTAAGCCTGCTCAGAAGACTCTTGTTGGAGTTGTAATTTAAGGGCATATATTGTAGGCATTCCAGGTAAGCTGTGGGCTAGAATCTGTCTCCATGTGTGAATGAGTGAAGAAGAAAGTTGGAAGAAGAAGAAGAAAAAAGAACTCTATTCCAAAGATAGAAAGAGAGGAAGGCCTTTCTAATCAATAAAAGATATTGGTGGTTGTCTTAGTCAGGATTTCTATTCCTGCACAAACATCATGACCAAGAAGCAAGTTGGGGAGGAAAGGGTTTATTCAGCATACATTTCCACACTGCTGTTCATCACTAAAGGAAGTCAGGACTGGAACTCAAGCAGGTCAGGAAGCAGGAGCTGATGCAGAGGCCATGGAGGGATGTTCCTTACAGGGCTTGCTTCCCCTGGCTTGCTCAGTTTGCTCTTATAGAACCCAAGACTACCAGTCCAGGGATGGCACCACTCACAAGGGTCCTTCCCTCCTTGATCATTTATTGAGAAAATGCCCCATAGCTGGATCTCATGGAGGCATGCCCCCAACTGAAATTCCTTTCTCTGTGATAACTCCAGCCTGTGTCAAGTTGACACACAAAACCAGCAGTACAGTGGTTTGAATAAGAATGGTTCCCATAGGCTCATATATTTGAATGCTTTGGTCACCAGGAATTGTTGCTATTTGAAAGCCAGGGATTGTCAATATTTGAAAGGATTAGAAAGATTAGAAGTTGTGGCTCTGTGGGCAGAAGTGTGTCACCCGGGGTAGGCTTTGAGGTTTCAAAAGCCTGTGCCAGACCCAGATCCCCATCCCATCTCTTTCCCTATGGATCAGGATGTAGGTCTCAGCCACTGATTGTCTGCCTGCATATCACCATGCTTCCTGCCATGATCATAATGGACAAAGCCTCTGAAACTGCAAACAAGCCACAATTAAATGCTTTTGCTTCTTAGAGTTGCCTGAAGAGACAAAGGGAATTTATAAAAGAAAACATTGGATGTAGGTTTCAGAGTTCCAGAAGGTTAGAGTCCATGATCATCATGGTGTGGAACATGGCAGTAGTTCAGTAGGCAGGCATGGTGCTGAAGCAGTAGCGTAGAGACAATATCTTGATGAAAATCATAAAGAAGAATGAATGAACTGAGAATGATGAGCCTTTTGAAATCTCAAAAACTCTGGAAGCTCACCCCGAATGACATATCCACTCTAACAAGGCGACACCTCCTAATACTTCCCAAACAGTTCCATACACTAAGAACCAACTGTTTAAATAGATGATCCTGTTGGGGCCATTCTCATTCAAACCACCACAGGAAGTTAACCTAGGACAACTTTAGCTGCGCTGTTCCTTGTTGTGTGCAGAAGGAGAATTTTCCTGAAAAAGTGGTTTAATTTTTCCCTGCTCAGTGTTACTTGGGAGTAAGCCTCCAAGAGTAGTCAGCTCAACCAAGCAACCCTCAAACAAAACCAGAAGAATCCAAATCAACAGTTGTACAAATCACAACATAAAAACACAAGAAACATTAAAGATCAAGACAGTACAGCTTCTCCAAGAGATCTCACCTCCTAATGACAGAGCACAAAGTCACTGAGATAGGTACAATGGCAGATGAATATTTCAAAAGTTCACTGGTAAAAAGGATCAGTGGCCTGAAAAAGAGCACAAACAAGCCAATCGAGTCCAATGTAAGAGCTAGAAAGAAAGATCAGCTGTGAAGGGGAAACAGTCAATGTGGGTATAAATAAAATCAGCAATGTAGAACAAAAGCTAGCAAAGAAACTGATTTTTGTATTTAGTAAAAATCAATTAGAAATAAGTGAAAACTCACAGAATCAGATAAAGAACATGGTAGGAAGCATCAACAGTGAGCTTGACCAAGAAGAAGAAGGAATAAGGATGTTTGACAAAATTCAAAGGTCTGTAATAATAATTATCACACTGTGAGTGTGGTCTCTGTGTCAAGCAAGCCTGGTCTCAGTGTCAAGCCTGGTCTCTGTGTCAAGCCTGGTCTCTGTGTCAAGCAAGTTTGGTCTCAGTATCAAGCCTGGTGTCAGTGTCAAGTCTGGTCTCTGTGTCAAGCCTGGTCTCTGTGTCAAGCCTGGTGTCAGTGTCAAGCCTGGTGTCTGTGTCAAGCTTGGTCTCTGTGTCAAGCCTGGTGTCTGTGTCAGGCTTGGTCTCTGTGTCAAGCCTGGTCTGTGTCAAAAATGCTGGGATGTGATCAGGACACAAAACCCAAGTCTTTCTGTGATAGAAGGAGCTGAGAGAGACAGTAAAGGTATAGGGATTCTATTCAATGAAATTATAGCATAAAGTTTTCTCAAATTTCAAGGAAGAAGCAGATGACCAAACACAAGTGACATTTATAACTCTAAATAGACATAAGTAGAGAATAATTCCTCTCGACATTATTTTCAAGAATACAAAGGAAAGAAACCCAGAGAAAGCCAGTCAGCTCTGTTACTTCATGGTTTCTGCTTCAAGCTTCCATCTTGCCTTCCTGCCTTGACTACCCTTGGTGATGGTCTGTAACCTGTAACAGAATAAAAACTTTCCTTTCCAAGTTGCTTTTGGACAGTGTCTTATCATAGCGACAGAAAGCAAATGCAGATGGTTGGTCATCAGGGAGTGTAGGCTGAGAGTTTTCAAAACCTACTTTAATTAGGGTTCTTTAATGCTTCAACCTTCTAGCCCACTGCCTACCAGAGGTAGGGGAAATGATTATTAGGATATGGGGGTTGTGGAT
This sequence comes from Apodemus agrarius, assembly GCA_964023405.1. NCBI lineage: Eukaryota > Metazoa > Chordata > Mammalia > Rodentia > Muridae > Apodemus > Apodemus agrarius. The sequence goes on along the minus strand of OZ030019.1, from coordinate 5,520,457 downwards.
CTGTTTAGAAATAGTTCTTTGGGGGTGATTCCAATCTGTATTGTCAACAGGCCAGTCCACTAGTAAAACACCAAACACAAATCAGCAGTACGCTTTGATTTAGAAGAAACCACGAGGCCCTGCCGAATCAGCACAGGTTTATGAAAATATCTGGACTATTATGAGAAGTTCTTTGGTGAGTTACTTTCTATGAAGTCAGGAAAAGCAAGGATCAGTGACTTGGTGCAAGGCGCACCAATGCCAGCCTCCTCCCACTGTCTATGGAGTCATATTTATATTCTTTCTAAATATCACATGACCTTTCATGTGTCCGCTTCAGCAAAACATCCTCTCACCCATGTCTGCTTTGGCGAAACATCACATGACACAATGGTGTCTCCCACGAAACCAGAAATTCCAATTCAGGGAGCCCACATGCATTGCTGAGGTCAGACTTCTCCTGTGCTGTTTAAGATCCCTTTGCTTGGCTCCTATTTTCTCTGAACATGCCTTCTGATATGTTGACCAGACATGTGCTCTACTCTTGTGTAAGTTTGCCAGACAAAATATACATGTCTCTTTTGCAGGATTTTCCCTGTCCAATCACATTAGGGTAGTGGGATGCCTGTGATTGGACAGGGAAAAGGGAGGCAGAGCTAAGAGTCAAGGAGAAAGGAGCAGCTCAGGGTAGGAGGAGGTAGATGGTTACTGATGTGTACCTGTGTGGCAATTTCCAGCCACAAGTAGCTATGATTTCACAAGATTAGAAATATTGGGATAAAGCTTTTATCATTATCAATTGGCCCTGAAATTACAGTATTGGCATCTTATAAATTGTGATTTTTATTGATATATAAATCTGATTGGTTAATTAAGATTTAAGAATATTGATTCTATTGCGTTACTGGGTATTGTGTTATGCAGCTGCGAGGTTGGCAGTTCTAGTTACTGGACCGTGGGATCACCGACTACATGGGTTTATGGCTAAGGAAGAACTAGCCGCTCCAGAGACAAGCAGCTGCGAGGTTGGCAGTTCTAGTTACTGGACCGTGGGATCACCGACTACATGGGTTTATGGCTAAGGAAGAACTAGCCGCTCCAGAGACAAGCGAAGGAGAGCTGGGAACACAGTGACTGGGCGCGGGAGCACTAGCTGGGGAGAGCAGGTCGGTGAGAGCAACCCCACCCCCCACCCCCACCCGACCCCTTGCAGGAGCATGATCCGACCTCTCAGAGAGTTGGCAGGTTCATTTTTTCATTATTATTATTTCCCGAAACTTGTCTCTTCCTTTGCTGCTGGCCATTCACATTTAGAGTGCACGCATGACAGGAAGTGTTCTGACAGGTGACAGTCTTTTCTACAGTTCCAAACCCTCTCTAGAGTTGACATGAGGCTCTGCGGGAGCTCAGTGACTATCACCCTGCTTCATTCTGCGTAGGTTAGTCTGTCCAGTTTGCACCATGTCCGTCTGTGTGCATCTGTCTGTGGATCTCTCTCAGGTCATTTTTGTCTGCCCCCCTCAGTCCCTCCCCATCTGCCTGTACTTCCTGCTCACTCCTTCTCAGCACACCCATTCTTTCTTTTTTTAAGAGATTTATTTATTTGTTATATGTAAGTACACTGTAGCTGTCTTCAGACACTCCAGAAGAGGGTGTTGGATCTCATTATGGATGGTTGTGAGCCATCATGTGGTTGCTGGGGTTTGAACTCAAGACCTTCAGAAGAGCAGTGAGTGCTCTTAACCACTGAGCCATCTCTCCAGCCCCAGCACACCCATTCTGCATACCATTTGGATTGCTACTGTTTCTAGCCTGGCAGTGTCTACCTTGTTTTATAATCTGGCGATAATAACAAAACAGTAACAACAGTAGCAACAGGCTGACAAACAATGCCCCCATCATTGTTAAGTGTTTGGAGTTGCCCAAGAAGTGTGTCAAAGCTTGAACTTACAGAGCTATCCTCCTTAGAATTCTTTAGAATGGGTTTTAAAGTATCTTAAGTGGTTACTATGAATCTTACAACAGCCTCCTTTTACTGAAGAGTGTGAAATCCTTACTCTTTTTGTCGTTCTTACATGGCCATATGTTGTTGCACAAGGGGTTACACTCTGAGGACCATGTAATTGGATAGTGTTGTCATTGTGCGAACAGTAGGGTGGGCTTCTGCAAGCTGAGATGGTGACAGAGTCCCTGGATGAGGTGATCCTGTGCTCCTATGACTACATTTAAATGACTCCCAACCCTATGCTTCTTAGGTTTTCCTGTAGACAAGAGCTCTTCCCCTAGGCTTTATATCAGCGCACAACACACTTCTGTAGAGTTTAAAGCATCAGGTGTCTATGGTTGTCAAGTGGAGGGCAGGCTCATTCAGCTCCTGCTTCCCCAGCTCCCCACTCCCAGATGCCTTTGGGAAGCTCTTATCCTGAATCTGCCCCCTCCTCCCCACAGTGACTCTGCTTACTAATACCCTTACTAAGCAAATAATTATGGGTTACCAGTGGGCATCTACAAACTACAATTAGTGTGTCATTAGAACTTACCAGTGGCAGTTTTGGAGTTCCTGCCAGGACAGCTAATTGTTAAACATCCTCACAGCAGTTTCCTTCTCACGCCCAACAGCAGCCGGGTTCACCTGTGCATGGGCTCTGCCGGGCATGGTCTGTCCTGTGTCTCGTCAGCGGGACTCTGGAGGGAGCCTCGCTCTTTTCACACAGCATCCTTTCTTTCTGCCTCACCCTAAGTGTGACCCCATGAAGAAGCATTGGGGCAGCCTCCATGTTTAATGGAGCCAGTTAGTGATGGCTCTCAGGAGAGCGATGTCCACATCTCGAGGAGCTGCGTTGGCTGGCGAGTGTCTTGAGCAGCTGCCTGGAATGATTTCCTCTTTGAAAGGTAAAGCCTTGCATTTTGGTTTCTGCCAGTTTCTGTAGTGTAAATATTTTCATTGCAACTGATTTAAGTTAGCTGTTGCCTGGATATCACTAACCACAGAGCTGGGAAGACACACATGCCGTGTCCTCGGATTACAATGTGTGAGTGTCATTTAAAATAGGACATTGGTGTTATTTCAACTATGGGTGGCAATTTTGAAACTAGATTTTTCAAAGTCTAAATAATAATAATCAATGAAGAAAATAATCTAATGAGTAGATAGTCGCCACACAGGAGAGTGGCAATCCAGGGCAGGTGGGTCAGTCAGTCTGTACTTAATGTCCCTTAATGTACTTAAACGGTCCCTGCTCCAGGCATGATCTTTTGGCAACGGTACCTAGCTATCCTAGAAAGTTAGCAGTGGCTAACTTTCAGAGGTCTTGCTGTAGGTACCTGCATGGTCTCTCTAATGGGCACCACTGTGGTTTCTATGTGTTGCTGTCATTTGCCACAAAGAACTTACCTGTCAAGCAAGTGCCTGATCTTGCACTTCATGCCTCTGGCTTCATGTCCTGGCTCATATGATGCACTGGGCCTCGCAGCTCTCTGAACACTGTCATTTTCATAGTTGTGATGGGATGATGACCTTTGTATCGTTCTTTTCACGAAGGTGGCCACGTGTCCTGAAGCTCAGGTTTATGCGTTTATAGCTCTGTGCTAGTTAGCAAAGTAATAGACGGGGACCCAGCCCTGACTCAACATTCTGCATTTCTATTAAAGGCATGGAATGGATAGTTGTAAAATTACTTCTTGCCCAGGCATGGTGGCACACACCCTGAATCCCCACCCTCAGGAGGTAGAGGCACATGAATCTCTGAGTTTGAAACCAGCCTAATCTACAAAGTAAGTCCCAAGACAGCCAAGGTTGTTAGAGAGAGACACCCTGTCTCAAAAACCAACCAGAAAAACAATTTATTTTCTGTCTTTATCTAGGAAGTTTTTTTTTTTAAACTGGGTACATATGCATTCAATTAAACATATTCTCGAACTCACAGTGTTATTTGGAATAGTCTGGCAGTTCCACTTCTTGTCGCCCATCCTCCCCATCTCTGACGGGTCCTCCCAGGAAGTACCCCGGATTTCTTTCCTCCGGTGTTGCAATCAATGTTCCAGACTAAATGATACTAAAAACACAATGATGTAATTTGCTTCTAAACAAAGGCAAAACAGTTCCTCAGCAACGGTGTTTAGTTTTCCGAGCTGAAAGATGGCGAAGGTTTTCGGTGGCTCTTCATGGCACACTTCACAGGACATATATATTGAGATAAAGATCCAACTTTTAGTCAACAGTTTTCCAATTATGATTCTTGAAATATTCAGTATAAAATAAAATAGAACAAAACCCACCTCCCCCCAGTGAAGGGGAAGCTATATGGGACATTCTCATTCAAACTGTCACACATGCACATAACACACACACACATTCACATGCATGCACAGATGCAAGCAACACATACACATGCATGTACACGCGTACATATAGGTGCAGACACATGCACACAAGCACACTATATGTAGATGTAGACACATATGCAGACACACACATACATGTAAGTATAAACACATATGCATGCACACACACTTAATTTCACCTGGGGTTGACCAAATATGTTAAGACTTATTTCATATCATATCATATCAATAAAACCCTGTGAGAGAATATTACAGTGTCCAAGAATTAGATCTGAATCATTACCTAAAGACTACTATTGGTCTCCTGTAGATTTTCTGAGAAAGCCATGGTAGGGATGGACTTTGCAGACCAAGCTAACCTCAGGCTCATACTCAATTGCTTCTGCCTTAAAAGGGCTGAGATCAAACGTGTGCCACAATGCCCAGACTAATCCTCCTCCTTTAGTATGTGTTCACTCTATCTGTTCTGTTTCTCTAGAGAACCCTGACTCGCAGCCTCTTGCCAGGAGAAGCCAGAGCAGTGGCCAGTAGGGGTTCTGTGGGTCTCACCCTCACCCAGGAGGCCTGACTCATGAAGAGCATCTTGCAGCTTTCCCTTTCTTCCCACACTGGTTCTCTTTATCTCTTCCCTGGAAGAAGTGGGACAGTTTCTGGAGGTGAAGCCCATGAAAGCGAGGCTCCCGGGACCATCACTTGTAGCCCACCGTCTTTCTTCAACATTCTGCCTCCTAGTGTCTGTCACAGTTGCAATTTAAGTGACCCCCAGAGTGTGGCTTTGGCATCTTGGCTTCAGAGTGGTTGGTCTTGATGGAGATTCCTTTTCTTCCTGCAGGCTCTTCAGATTTCAGGGGGCTTTCCACACCAGCTCATTCTACAGTGGGCCCAAGAAAAGGCGTGTCAAGTTTGCCTAGATCTGCTTTCTTACTGTAAGGAATGAGGCGACCGCACCCAGGCCTTTGTCAGTCAACACTGAAACTCGGAGTCTTCTGCAAACCCCAAACTATGTAAGTTGTTTTCTTTATATACATTTAATTACTTGATTCAGACTACTGTAAAATAAGATTCTGTTTTTTATATGGATAAACAATTTTTCTAGTATTGTGGGCTGAGTAGTTCCTCCTTTCTTTATTGGCATGGCATATCAGTTTATTTTATATAAAGTTTGTATATGCTTTTAGTTTGTTTATAATTTCTTTGTTCTATTTTGTTATGTGTGTAACTACCACTGAGCTAATGAAACACTTTTAAAAATTACTAAATCTGGGGATGGTGGGTAGGACTCAATGGTAGAAGGTTTGCCTAACATGTACACATCTCTGGGTCTGATCTCCAGCACTGTGTTTAATAAACACATACACACATATACACACATATGCACACACATGCACACACACAAGACACATATACACACAACATATATTAGACATACAAACACATAGACACACATGTACACACATGTACATAGACATACTCTTTCTCACACATATACATGTGCATACATATATGCACATATATACTTACAGACATGCATATATAGACATGCAAACAAAAGCACATACACATATGCACACATATCAATATTCCTGCCAACTTATTTTTTAAAAGGTTTTATCTATTTTTATTTTATGTCTACATGTATGTATACCACATATGTTCTTGGTGTCTGCAGAGCAAAGAGGGCATCAGGTGCCCTGCAGCTGGAGTTACAGGCGGTTGTGAGCTGCCAGGTAGATGCTGAGAAAGAACCAGGGTCCTCTGGAAGAACAGCCAGTGCCCTTAACCACTGAGCCATCTTTTCATCCCCCCCGACCCCTCCCCATATTTTAATAGCTGTTGAGGTCTTTAGGGTTCATTTCTGTCTTCTTATTGAAACAACCTTTCAGTATTTGTGATAATAATTTCCTTTAGTTCTGGAAATCTTTCTACTATTTCTCAAGTTTTCTTCTACCTTCCCTAGATATTGGTTTATTAGTCTACTGTGATGGTTTGTATATGATTAGCCCAGGAAGTGACCCTATGAGGAGGTGTGGCCTTGTTGGTGTGTCACTGTGGTGTGGGCTTAAGACCCTCACCCTGGCTTCCTGGAAGTCAGTCTTCCACTAGCCACCTTCAGATGAAGATATAGAACTCTCAGCTTCTCCCGCACCATATCTGCATGGATGCTGCCATGTTTCTGCCTTGATGACAATGGACTGAACCCATGAACCTGTAAGCCAGCCCCAATTAAATGTTGTCTTTTATAAAACTTGCATTGGTCATGGTGTCTGTTTGCAACAGTAAAACCCTAACTAAGACATCTACATTTTTGGAATTTTTAATATGTGTATACTGAAAGGTAATGATGATTTTACAGAGATTGATATATATGTTTCAGGTCCAAAAGAAACTTGGGAGCAATGGCTGTCTGTGATGCCCACTAGCACACAGGCACATGCTGCCCTTCAGGGTCTCTGGGTCGGTCGGTACCCCCTGCTCCTCTCAGCTCCTTTCCCTCTCACTGCCCACGGCCCTGAACGCGGCTCACCATCTTCCTTAGCGCCTCACTTCTGCTGTGCTAGCCATGTGCCCTCTTGGTCCCCTGTCTTGTGGCCGCGCTCTCTCTTTCCTCCTCTTTTCCTGCCTGCCTCCTTCTGCCAGTGACCTGGCTCGGACCACTGGCCCTGTCTGCTCCACTCCCTTCTCTCCCTGTGCTGGATTCTTCCAGATGCTCCTCCCTCCTCTTCCCTCAGATCTCATTATGTGCAGTTACTTTTTACAATCATATTGATTCAGTACCACTCATCTTCCCTTTAATGACCTTTTTATCTTTTCTTAGATGGCTCTAGCTTGTTCCAAAGCTTTTTTTTTTTTTCTAATGTTTATGAGAACTGGGTTTGACATCATGTCATTTTCTGGGGACATTTTGTTGTTGTTGTTTTGTTTTGATGATTGGGTTAGTTGTTGAATCTCCTGTGGTGAGACTCAGGAGACTCTTCTGTTTTATCTTTGAACTTTTTTTGCTTGACATTGCTTATCTTTCTTAGATCTCAGTGGCTTCTCTCTGTCAGATCATTAAAATTAACATTACACTTTAGTAATTAAAAAAAACAACCCTTATCCTTTTCAGTATGTTCAGTTTCCTGAAGCTTGTCCTGGGGTGTGCTCGACTCTTCTTCTGTAGCTGTATTCTAGTGTGAACGTCACTTCCTCTGCTTGTGTTCTCTCCATTCCTGGCTCCTCTCTCTCTTTTCTCTTATCACTCTCTTTTCCTCTTAGGCCATATTTCATTTAATTGTCTGGTTTTCATGAATACTTTTGACTGTATTCTTTTTGTATGTGTGTGTTTCTATGTGTGTGCATGCTCGTGAATGTGCAGGTATATGTATACACTGCATACATATGCACACATGTACATGCCTACATGTGTATTTGTGCATATATACATGTGTATATGTACATATGCATATATACACACATGGGTATATGTATATTTTTGCACATGTGTACATATGCATATGCATATACATGCATATGTGTATTGTGTCATGTGTACATGCATACATGCATGTGTAAATGTACATGTGTATACGTGAACGCATGTATAATACATATGTGCACATGTGTACATGTATTCATGTGTACATGTGTATGCATGATGAATGTACATGTGTATGTGTGTATATGTGTACATGTATATATACACGTGTGTATGTGTACATGTGTACATGTATACATGCTTGTATGTATACATGTGTTTATGTGCACATGCATACATATGTACATGTGTATGTGTGTAAACATGTACATGTGTATATATGTATATGTTTATATGTACACATGCATATGAGTGGTGGCTTTCGGGCAACTCTGGGGTCATCATTTCAGTGCTATCTACCTTTATGTTGTTATTGTTGATGAGACAGATCTCTCACTGGTACCCAGGGCTGGCCAATCCACCTAGAATGGATGCACAAGGAGCCCTGGGGATCTGCTTTTCTTTGCCTCCCCAGTGAAATTTAAGTTACTAACTCTGGCTTTTTAGTGTGGCTGTTGAGGGTCAGACTCACATCCTAACACTTGTGTGGCATGCAGTTTGCTGACTGAGTCCAATACGGGCCAGGATCTTACACTGCTGTGGGGCATGGCTTTCTGAGCTGTCTTCCTCAGTGATCTTGCTTCTTTTCTTTCTTGGTTCTTGGGGTATGTCTTCATAAACTGTGCACTTCTACCCATTATTAAGTGACAGATTTCCTGACCCACTGTTTGCAGAACAAAAGAGACAGATTAGTTGGGGTACCCGGGGCATCAGGACAATCTGTCTCGCATTGCCACTGGCATTTGTCTGGTGAGGATCTTGACCCCTGGGCTGGGGAGGTTGCGCTCCGTCCTCCCTTCAGGAGCTGGCTGCTCACAGTTTGAGTTTCACGTACCCGCACCCCACCGTGTTCTTTCTGAATTAACATCCCCGGCAGTGTGCTTCTTGCAAAAATGAATGTTCACCCTCATCGGGCGCTCATCCCCCATGCATTGTCATCCCTTTGTTCCCGTGGAGACCGAGACGTTCTGGTTTATCCTCAGGAGGCCGCGGAGTCTGGGGAGTTCTGCATTTGTTTGAGATGGTCAAAGCCCGGGACTCTTTATAAGCCTGTCTCCCCAGACACGGTTACCCGTGGACTCAGCAGCAAGATGTAGCTTAGGATAGGGGATACTCCCCAATTTTCCTTGGTAGCTTAGGGGAGAATAGGAAATAGAATTATCCTCTTAGTACTATTGTAAATTAAAGGCTAATTAATGTTGAAAAAAAAGATAATCAAGTTTACCAACCAGAGTAATCAGATCCAGTCCCACCTTCTAGTACAGAGCTTTTTCCTCTCAGAGGTAAACCTAGCAAGTCAGACTGTACAGTTAAAAGCTATTATGCCCAATGCTGTAATCAGAACCTGTCTTAAAGTGCAGATGCAAATACTGCTTCATTTACCTACAATTTTCTTCTTTGATTTTCATGAAATGCATTTTTAAAATAAAAAGTCTAGCAATTAAATGTATATGAAATTTAAAAGCTTCCACACAGCAAAGGAGACAATAGGCAGGATGTGGAAAAATCTTTACTAGATGTACTTCAGGTGGGAGGTTAATATCTAGACTATATATATATATACATATATGTATATGTATATATATATATATATATATATATATACATAATTTCAAAAATTGAACACCAAAGACCCTCCCCTAACTGCCAGTCAAGAAATGGACTAATGAGGTGAAAAGTAAGTTTCCAAAAGAAAGAATCAAAATGACCAGCAAGTCCTTGGAAAGGTGTTTGACATCCCTAGCCTCCAGGGAAGGGCGTGCTCCAACGACTTTGCAATTCCAACTTACTCTGGTCAGAGAGGGCCGTCAAGGAGAGACAGCAGCAAATGCTGTGAGGCAGAGAGGAGAGAAGAGCCCCAGGCCCCCACGCACGAGCTTATAAACAGCTACAGCTATTATTAGAAACCAAAGCGAGACCCCCCCAAGTCAAAAATAGAACTGTCATAGGACCCCACCATACGACTCTCTGAAGGACTTTATCTCTCAGACCCACGCTGCTCACATGTCCGTATTTATTGCTGTTTCAGTTGTGATTACAAGGAAATAGGATCCATCTAGATGTTTATCAGTAGATGAAAGGGCTATGGAAATGTGGACGCAGCGGAATTATATTCAGTGGTAAACAGAAGTGAAACCATGACATTTGCGGGAAAGACAATGTGCCCGGAAACCGTGACTGAGTGAGGCAGCTCAGATGAGGAAAGGTGAGGAGAAGAGCAGGATCTTCCTTCCCACGTGTGGCTTGAGCTCAGGTTTGTATGTGAGTCTGTTTTATCAGTGGAGGCGAGTGTGTGTCTAGGCCGTGAAACTAGGGAAGAGAACACGCGAGAGGAAAACAAGGCACAGGAAGGGGTAGGGAGTGGAGCGCAGGAGCACCGGGGCAGGAGGGAGGCTGATGAGCAGGGAGGGAGCACAGAGCACCCGAGCTAGCTGGAAGGAGGCTGATGGGGGTGGGTGGGGTGGTGGGGAGGGGGAGGGGGGAGAAGAGAGGAAGAGAGAAATAAACACGATGCAAAGTTCAAAATAAAAAAATATAGGGGTTGGAGAGACCGCTCAGCAGTTAAGAGCACTGACTGCACTTCCAGAGGTCCTGAGTTCAATTCCCAGCAGCCACATGGTGGCTCACAACCATCCGTAATGGGATCCGATGCCCTCTTCTGGGATGTCTGAAGACAGCGACAGTGTACTTACATAAAATAAATAAATAAATCTTTTTTAAAAAATATAAGAGACACACATATGGGCCTCAACATACAATGTTTTATATATCATGCCATTTGAATTTTACATAATAGATTAGAAAAAGATGAATAATTTTAATGAAAAGGTAGTGTTTCAGAGATGAACCATCTCAATAGTAAAACGATTAAATAAATGTTCAAATATAATTTTTTCTTAGTTCTATATGGAAATAAATGTTATACCAAAGATTAAGTTTTATTTAAATACTGACTTGATGTGAAGCAGCTGTCTTTGATGCTGACTTAAGTGATTGTAGTAACCGACTTGTATGTCTTTTTACCAGTTTTTGGCACTATCGGGCCTGCATGCGGCTAGCTCTACAATGTTTAGGGTGTCTAGGGTGTTTATCGGTGCATCCACATGATCGATTCATGGCTGTCACCTTCCTCCAACTGACAAACCTACAAGGTCCCTGCGACATTGTGATTACATTTCGTCTTGGCACAGATACATCATGCGTGGCTGTGATGTGGGCGGTCCTTTTGGCTTTCATTAATTCGATATAAATCCAAAGCTTGCAGGTTCAGCAGAGCTTGCTAGAGGCTTAATTGGACCTGTGGATGGAGAGCATCGATTCTGTTTCACTCAGGTAAGGATGAAAGTGACGGCCGCAATAGATATTGCATTTGAAGGTCATCGGGCTGTGGTCACACGGTGAGCAAGATATTAAAGTGCGTGGAGTAATGGGTTTTCATTCGGAAAGCCTGGGGACGCATGTGAGCAACTGACCTTGAAATCCACGGCTGACTCACAGCATTTGCTTTTGAGTTTTAGGGAAATGCAACCATATTTAAGAGAAGATTAATTTAAGCGGTGTTAATCTTTGGCATGTTTTGGTCTGGCGTTATTTACTTGTAGGTAATGTGTTAAAGGAAGATATGAAGGGTAGAAAGCTTGAGATAGAGGGTAGAATCACTCATTAGCCTTCAAGGGGCTGCTTACACAGGCAGGGGGCGCTTTGTACGGCTGCCATGCCTGCCCTGAGCTTCCTTCCTCTAGCCCCGCTGCTGCAAGAGCCCCCCATCGAGTCCCTGCCCTTCACCCCCACACCTGCCATCCACACAAAGCTCAAGCGTCTCACAGATACAGCTTCAGTATGGAGTTGTGTTGAATCTGCCTCCTTGCCTCTCTGCTCTTTAGGAAGGAACATCGGTTTCCTGGCCTCTTTGGGTATTCCCAATAAAGCACATGTTATCTAAAGACTCAAAGCTGACAGTCACAAGTAAGAGAAGGCTTGCCACATTTGCCTGGGCTACCCCACTGGGAATGAATGTTTGCAGCTCCACTCATTTGCCTGGGAAATGATACGTGGAGACCGGGTTGTTACTCATCCACATCTCTCCTAAACTTACAGCCACAATGTTACAGCTCGGCTACTGGGGCTCAGCTCCACTCCTCCTTCTTCAGCCTGGTTACAGACACAATGTCACAGCTCCTCTTCTGGGGCTGGCTCCGGATCACTTCCTCTTCTGGGGCTGGCTCCGGATCACTTCCTCTTCTTTGACTGTGCCTTAAAATACCAAGTTCTTATTACGATTTCCAGATTTAGAATTAAGTTCCAATCTTGTCTCCCCAAGGCACACCAAAGAGAGGCTGTTTATCCCAAGGCAAATCAGTGGCTTCCCCAGTGACCCATCACTGGAAACGCGATTTTCCTAAAAGCTGCTACAGATGCATGCTTTCATTTGATCTTTTCATTTTACTGCCATTTCAAATGTGTTGCTCTGTATTAGGAAGTTTCCAAAAGTATCTGCCATTACACATCACTGTGGGAAGTAAGATATGGGAGTTTTTCTTAGCTAGGAATTGGGCTTCAGAGTTTGAGGCCAAGGCCACCGTGTGTGTGTGTGTGTGTGTGTGTGTGTGTGTATGTGTGTGTGTGTGTGTGTGTGTAAATATGTGTGTAAATATGTGTGTATGCAGGTTCATGTACAGGGGTGTGTGTGTGTAAGTGTGCATACATATGGTCAGAGAGAATCCCACTGCCTTTTTCTCCTTATATAACACAAACTGGCTTAGGCAGGTAGAGCCAAGCTGGGAGGAGAAAGTTTATAGAAAAGCTTCTGAAATGCAAGTGGGCACAGGAAGCCTCCTTGGGCCACAGAGGACAGGATGCCACTTCACCTTTCTCCTTGACCAACACGCAGGAGTCAGAGACTTGAGTCAGGATGATGGGACCAAAGGAGAGGACAGAGGCTTGCCCTGGGCACCGTCTATCAACCACAGGGATGGACACTGGGCTTTTGTAGCTCTTTCTAGCACTGAGCCCTTTGGTGCCAACTCCAGGTTTTATAACTTCTGTTTTATGTCCTGCAAACAATAGCAGCCACAACTCTCCACCATGCAGTAGCAAGTCACTGGCCTGGACGAGAAGTCTCTGGGCACTGCATTTTTACCCCTATTCTTCTTGACTGCAGGAACTATTTGCTTTCTATTGTATTTTTGAGTTTCTAAACCTCCCGATTGTACATCTGATGAAAGTCCATAGCCAGGTATGTGAATGCTGTTTAAAAGCCCCATCCGGGCCCAGCAATGCCTCCCACCACGCGGGAGTGCCTCCTCCCGAGGCCGCTGTCCGCTGTCAGTAGGATGAGTTATATGACCAGTTAGCACTTTTTTCCTGGCCTCTTTTGAACTAACCGCACAATTTTAGGACCCCTGGCCAGTCAGTGTCCATGACCAAGGACAGGGTTTCCCTTTATAGATTCCCCGTGTAGATTTTTTTTTTCTACCACAGGCATTTACATTGAATTTTGTAATAGACTAAGCACAGCCACGACTTTCCTATGATAACAGGAACATCTAGACACAAGCTTCAGGGACCACATGTGGAATGCTAGAATATGCTGAGCAGCATTGTAACAGGACATTTCCTTCCTTCCTTCCACTAGATGCTAGGCACTGTGTCCATTCGGTGCCTTTAACGGTACTTTCTTGTTTGCCCAGAAATCCTACTGTATCTGCAGAGAGCCATACTAAACAAAAACAAAAACAACAAAAAAACACAATCACAAAAACAAACTCAGACACAAACAAACAACATGAAGATCTTGAGAGTGACAGCCAGCCCTAGAGAGATGTGTGGGTCCAGGCTAGCGCTGTGTACATATGAGGTTTCTTTTGTGGCTTAAGAAAATACAAACTAATAAATACTAGATACTAATGATGACTCATTACTAGCTTGAAATGACTTTAATTTAAAAATTGGTTATGTGCATTTATATGTGTGTATCTATTTGCATGAATGTGCATGTGCATGCATCCACAGTTGCACAGGAGTGGAGGTGCCCACAGAAGTCAGAGGCATTAGATCCCACAAATTTGGAATTATAGGTGCTTGGTGGACATTAGGTACTGGGGATTGACTTAAGGAATAGCCACTACAGGTGGTTATAAACAATAACATGAATAGCAAACACCTTAGGACAGGATTTTGAGGAAGGAAATATTCTCAGACCCTTTCTTGCAAGCAGGGAGCATCAGGGAACTCTACCCTGAAGCATCTATGATGAAAGAAGTCACCCATTCCTTAGGGACCTGCCACAAACCAAGCACAGTGACACATACTGGTAACCCCACTTTGGGAGGTTAAGGCAGAAGGACTGAGAGGTCGGGGCAACCCTGGGCTACGGTGTGACCCTCATGCCACCCTGTGTGACCCTCTTTTGAAAAACAACAGCAAAACAACAAACCCCCAATAAATTCAAGACAAGAAAGCTTACTGGGATTAAGTTCACCTCTGTCCACTTGCAGTAACCTACCCGTCTTGTAGTAGTTGGGGAATATTTAGGCTCTGAGAGGCCAGGGGATGTCAGAGATCATGTTTAGCCTAAGATCCATGGTTTGTAGCTTTACACGGTCTGCTGTCTTATTCTGCGTGGCTGCTGGTGGGAGCCTTAGCCTCAGCCAAGCAGCCCTGGGCAGAAAGACGAGGGAATGAGCTGAGATTGCATAGCCTAAGATTCCACACAGTGCTGGTCAGAGATGCTTCTTGTTAATCTCCAGCTTTTAGAAATAAATCGAGGAGGGGCATGGACAAGAGAGATCTGGTGGGTACTCATGGTGATGATGTAGGACTTCGGGATGGGCATTTTAGAGGAGACTGTAGGTTGTATGCAGGGTTGAATGACCTCGTCTGTTTTGCCCCAGGACACGGTCACTCGGGTAGGCAGAGTGCAGGGAGTTTGTGCTCACCCTACACTGCTGGTGGGGAAAGCTGGAGCTGGTTGTGGGGGGTCCCTGGGCCTGCAATGAGGCCAGTGCTGTGGGGTTCTCAGATTCTTGGACACCCAGGTGCTACTGGGAGTCTCAGAAGGGCAGAGGAAAGAATTGGGGGCCCATGGGCTGGAGACAACAGCGTCTAGCCTGGAGGGTGGCAGAGGGTGACCGGGAGGTGGGAAGAGGAGAGGGGAGCTCTAGCTTGTCCCAGGGGGGGGGGATGATTGTCCTAGCTTGGGGGAGGCAGGCTTGGTGTAGGCTGTGGCTGGAAGTGCAGAGAGGCCTTCTACGGGAGGTCAGGCTGCGGCTCTGTAGGCGAAGGCCTTCTACATGGCTTCCACAGTGGATTCTAAGCAGTTTACTGCCATGGCAGAATATGGATGTATAAAACCATACCCAGTTTCTCAGGGTGGGCCTAGAATAGATTAAATACCTTCTGTAGGGAGGAATGTCTGGGAAGGGAAGCTTATGGGCTGAGCCCTCTGGGCCTCTAGGTACCTCATTATCATTGAGATCTCTGCTTTGGGCCTATGTGACCACAGGTCACATCTCTTTTATGTGAGAAACATGGTAAGTGTTCCAAGTCAGGCGTCTGGCAGGGAGCTGGGAGTCACCTGGGCCTCCAGTGTGTGCCTACCAAGTCTCTGGGTCTCCACCTGCTCTCCCTGATCAAACTTCCTGGCACGGCTTTACCTCCCACAGTGATAGATTTAAGATGCCAAATGAGACCAAGGACCACAGTGTAAATGCTCACATTCACTCGGACCCCACCCCCCTCTGCCACACCGAGTGGTGGAGGAGAAGGAATTCTGAGGGCATTTCTTTGGCAAGAGTAAAGGGGAAACCGCCCACCGCAGGGCCAATAGAAAGGGTGGCCAGTTCCTTTCACTCATTTGAAAACAAGTGGAGGAGGGTCGGTTAGTCCACCTGGGAGCTTAGTGTGGAGATGATGACTGCCTAGGCTTCACCGTGTCCCTGACATCTGATGGATTACAGTACACACGTGCAAATGTTTAACACTCAGCAGGACAGAGGTGTCAGTGGGTCTCGCTTTCCTTGTTCTAAAGTGCAAAGTCCCTTCATTCCACATAGAGCGAACGGTCTTCGAATGTGAAGGGGATGGTCTGAGCTCCCGTGTGCATGCAGGAGCCAAAGCTCTGCAAGGATTCAGCGAGGGAAGGGATGGGGAGGAGAGCCTAGGAGCTGCCACGCCCAAGACACGGGCACTGTGGCCTGAGGTACAGGGGAAGAAGGGAAGGGCCGAGGAGAGGTAAGCACGTGTGAGCGGCCACTGGCAAAGGGTGTTGGAAAATGGCGTCCTCTTCACTCTGATCAACAGGTGGGTGTGGGTCCCTGAACCCCCGAAGGCAGTCCAAATATCTAGAAATGAACTCAGCCTGGACTGTAGGAGGAGTTCTTGCAGTGAGATAAACGCCACCACTCTTCCGGAGTTTGTGAAACCAGTTTCCATCTGCCGAAAGGAGCCATTTCTCTTATCTCCAGCAGAAGGGCAACATGGCTACCCGTGGCGCCGATCAGCATGTATGTTCTCCAGATTCTTTGCAGTTCCTTCCAGCTCGCGCTATTCTGGATTAGTTCCTCGGTGCTTGGCAGTGACAGGTGGCCGCAACACGGAGCAGTGCGGTTCTAGACTGCTTCCCTCTCTGTTGTCACCCCTTTGTCCCTTATTTAATATCTTGTAAAAATGCAGTTTAGTTTAGTCTAGTTTAAAGCAGGGCTGGGAGGGGCTCAGTTGGTAAAGTGCTTGCTGCATAAGCATGAAGACCTGGGCTCTGTCCTCAGAGCCCGCAGGAAATGGGCGTGGGGTGTGTATGGTCCTAGTTCTGGAGAGGTGGAAGCCCACTGGCACAGCCTTCTTAGTGAGCTCTGCAAACTGTCTGCAAGCAAGCAAGCAGGCAGGCAGGCAGCAGGCAGCAGGCAGGCAAGCAGGCAGGCAGCAGGCAGGCAGGCAGGCAGCAGGCAGCAGGCAGCAGGCAGCAGGCAGCAGGCAGGCAGGCAAGCAGGCAGGCAGGCAAGCAGGCAGGCAGGCAGCAGGCAGCAGGCAAGCAGGCAGGCAGGCAGGCAGGCAGGCAGGCAGGCAGCAGGCAGGCAGGTAGGCAGGCAGGCAGCAGGCAGGCAGGCAGGCAAGCAGGCAAGCAAGCAAGCAGGCAGGCAGGCAGCAGGCAGGCAGGCAGGCAGGCAGGCAGGCAGGCAGGCAGGCAGGCAGGCAGGCAGGCAGGCAGGCAGGCAGGCAGGCAGGCAGGCAGGCAAGCAGGCAGGCAGCCAAGCAGGCAAGCAAGCAAGCAGGCAGGCAGCAGGCAGGCAGGCAGGCAGGCAGGCAGGCAGTCAAGCAGGCAGGCAGGCAGGCAGGCAGGCAGTCAAGCAGGCAGGCAGGCAGGCAAGCAGGCAAGCAAGCAAGCAGGCAGGCAGCAGGTAGCAGGCAGGCAGGCAGGCAGGCAGTCAAGCAGGCAGGCAGGCAGGCAGGCAGTCAAGCAGGCAGGCAGGCAGGCAGGCAGGCAGGCAGGCAAGCAAGCAGGCGAACAAGCAACAACAAATGGAAACCCAAGGTGGAGAGCAACTGAGTGATGCCAGAGGTTCACCTTGGGCTTCCACATATTCCTGAATACATGTGAACAAAGATGAGCACGCACACACACACACACACACACACACACACACACCCGACCCCTCCCCAACCACAGAACCCACATGAGAAATTCCAAAACACGATAGACTAGTTTACTGTGTAGTGGTGGGTACATAGATGGTAAAACTGGAATGCTTTATGGGAGGTGATTAAGAAGAACGAGTTTGGCTCAGTGGTTAAGAGCACTGACTACTCTTACGGAGGTCCTGAGTTCAAATCCCAGCAACCACATGGTGGCTCACAACTATCTGTAATGAGATCTGATGCCCTCTTCTGGGGTGTCTGAAGACAGCTACAGTGTACTCATATAGAATAAATAAATCTTTAAAAAAAAAGATTGAATTTTCTTTATATCATAGTAAATACACAATGGAATTAGAATGGAAAATAAAAGTTTCCCTCACATCCTACACTATTGTTGTTGCTACATTATTATTAATTATTATTATTACTATTATCATTATTACTATTACTATTACTATTACAGGTCTTTCTGTGTAGTTTACAGTGCAAGCCAGCCTTGAACTTGCTATATAGTTCATACTGACCTCAATCTCATGATCCCTTTACCTCAGCTCTCCATGCAGGGTTGACAGACGTGCAGGGCTGGGTGTGACTTGCATCGTTTAAGAGAGACCCCTGAGTTCCATGGGTCACAGTCAGGTGGGGTGGCACTTTGGGTGCTCTAGGCTGAAGGCGGTTCTTCAACATTAGTCTGACTTCATCAAACCTTCTGTCAAAGGAAGTGGGGGTACTAGGAAGACAGGAAAAGAGGTGATGTTGGACTTGTGGCCAAGTCTGATCGTGCGCAATCCCATGGGAGGACATTCTAAGGTAACAGACACTGGGACACTGGCTTTTTTTCTTTACGATATGAACTGCACCAATTTCCTGGAATTTGAAAAAAAGAAAAGAGTTCACTGGAAAGAACAAACAAACAAAGCAAGCCAATAACCTCACAGACATTAGGGACTCAGGCAGGGTCTCTGGAAAGGCCGCCGCAGAAAGTGCAGAGGCCGCAGCTAATTTGCCTTGTCATCTTAGAGTGGAAAGAACTCGGGATGAAGGTTAGGCTGAAAAGCTGTTAAAAGCCAGAACAAAATAATGACTGTCTAATCCGTCAAAGGAAAACTGTCAGACCCTTGTGTCTCTGTAAGACTTGGCTTGATAGTAATTCAACTTCTGAGGTTCTATCTGTGCAAAGAAAAGTCAGTCAGAGAGAAGGAACAGAAAGCAGATGAGAAAGCCGGGTGTGGTGGCGCACGCCTGTAATCCCAGTACTTGGGAGGCAGAGGCAGGCAGATTTCTGAGTTCGAGGCCAGCCTGGTCTACAGAGTGAGTTCCAGGACAGCCAGGACTACACAGAGAAACCCTGTCTCGAAAAACAAAAAAACAAAAAACAAAAAACAACAACAAAAACAACAACAACAACAACAACAAAGCAGATGAGAGAGGCCCTCACGCTGCTCTCTGCAGAGAGTAAGTCAGGGTGATAGTTAGTTTATTTGGAAGAGAGGAAATCTGAAGGACTGAACTCCATCTACAAGTGTGAAAGGCAGGGTGGTTTGAGGTGTCCTGACCGTCAGCAGCTTTCTCCGAGCACTGATCTGGAACGTGCTTTTCCAGACAGCGGCCAGTACCTGGCAAGGCTAACGCACCCTACGGGGCTGCTAGACCACAGCTCCTCTTGCTTAGTGAGCAGGTGTTCGTCTCTAACTCTGGTTTCCTAGGCTCAGAGCGCTGCTGTCTCAAAGGTGGGCTTTCCCAGGACGTTTCTTCCCCCATGCTGAGATCTGGGAACCTCACGTGGTTAAATGGCAGCTGGAGTTTGTTGGTTACATCAAGAGAACGGCTCAGAGAAACATGGGATGTGTAAAACCACTGCGGTGCGGAAGCCCATGGGTACTCTCCTCTGGGCTCGAATGCAACGGAACCCTGCTGCTGTACCATAAAAGGACCGTGTGCAGCAGCGGGAGGAATGGGGTGTGTGTGTGTGGGGGGGGTGGGAATGGGGAGGGCGGACCAGATCTGCATCAACCTGCTTGACTACTCACAGCAGTTTGGCCCTTTGATACCCTGGGAAATGCTACTTGCTGGGCAGTTTTAAACGTTGCCCCAGGTAGATCAGAGGGCTGCTTAGCTCATGGTGCTTTAACTACAGAGCTCAGGGTGGTTCAACCCTCGGAGTGGGCGGGGCTGCTTCCGCTCAGGCTTCTCTCTGCTGCCGCGTGGATGGCTCGGAGAGAAACCCACAGCTGCCCACGGGAAAGACGGGAAAGACGGCTCCTGGAAACCCAGGTTTAAAGAGTATGGCAGGACAGCCTTTCCTTTGACCTCGACTCTGCCATAACTCCCTGAATGACCTTGGGTTAATCTCTGTCTCAGCGGTTCTGAGAGCAAAGAATGAATCAGCGTGATAGCTTTATAAACCGGCCCCTGGGGAGACTACTCAAGGAGCCTCTAAGAACTGGAGGTGGGGCGCAGAGAGGCTTCTAGAATATTCTGCCCAATGCTAAAGAAGAAAGCCATTTCTATCTGCCAACTGTTATACATGCCAGGAGAATGCCCCCCGAAAGCTTTTATTTGAAGAAAGCATCATCAGCTTAAATATTTTCAGAAAGCCCTAACTAGCCCACCACCGAAGTCCGACTTTATGGATTTCCTGGTGTCTGTCGGCTTTTGGACTGTTCGCAAGTGTTTTTTTATGGCTGGTGTAGCGGGCCCCTTATTGACGTTTTCATCCTTCTGTGGAGTCCACGGAGCTGTAAAGAGACATATAACGACTTTTCGTTATTTCTGCTGCCGTCTCAGTTGTTCTAACGAGGGGCTGCCAAGTCACTAATGGTTGGAATATATAATTTGAACTGAAGGAGGATGTGATTCTCGTCGCGGCCTTGACCACTCCACCCACCCACTGCTCTGGGAGGGAGGCGCTTGAGGTGCAGCCCCAGCCGGCCTCTGTTCAAATCCCAGCTGCACCACTTACTTGCTGGTGGTATTTCTGGACACATTCTTTTATCTCCGTGCATCAGTTTTTCATTTTTTTAAAGATGAGACAATGGTGCTGCCTACTTTGCTGGGTTATTATGCGAGTTAAGTAAGTTAAATTATTAATATTTAAAATGCTTAGATGAGAGCCTGGTACAATTAACATTTCCAATAAACGTTACCCACGCTTGCGGGTGGGCCCACCTTGTGTGTGATATGAAAGTGCTGGGTTGGGTAGTGAATCGAGTAATCCACCAGTTCATTGTACAGCACACTCTGGTCCCCGGCACACAGTAGGTGCTCATTTTGTACTTATTAACTTAATAACCAGGAGTCTGCATTTCTCCTTGTAGGCACTGTATAATATCCAATTCACAGGCACAATGCAGAAACATTCTCTAATGAAATTAAAGACACCCAGAGCGTTAAGAGGAATAAATGAAGAACAGCGACTATTTATGGAGTCAGGTCCAGTTTGGAAGACAAATGAGTTAAATCTGATCAGCTCAACAGATGTAATGGAAGTGTGGGGCGGTGTTTACAGAGAATGGGGGGACACTGAGGAAAAGGGGAGAAGACAGCAGAGGGTGTTGGGGGACCAAGATCTCAAGTGCTTCCACCCAACAGTGGGAAAGAGTAAAGGGAAGAACAATTTCCCCAGGGTCGGGAGACCGGGCTGCCCACCAGGAACTGGGAACGGGGCTAAGGGTAGACTGACTGAGCCTAGTAGAATGGCAGGCTGCAGGGAGAGCTTCTTGACCTCCAAGCTCCCTCCCATCTCTACCTCTCATTGGCTAATTCCACTTTCAGTCTTCTACTGAGCCTATCAGGATGGCAGGCTGCATGGAGCACTCCTTGACCTCCACGCTCCCTCCCACCACTGCCTCTCATTGGCTAGCTCTAGTCTTCTGGCAAAGAGGATTGGAAATGTAATTTGTATGAGTCAATTCCCTGGGATTTGAAGAGGCACACATGGCCCCAGCTTGAGGATAAGCAGGCTCGGAACCGATACATCACCCAGGCCACGTATTCGGCATATTCTACATGAAACTTACCCTTTGTAAGAATGTGGCCCTTTGGTCACTGCCAGTATGTTTCCTGGTTTTGTCAATAACATTTTGTTAGAACACAGATTCACTCCTGTCACACATTCGTTTACACACAGCCCGTGGCTGTTCCATACTACAGTGGTATAGATGAATGGTTGTTCTAGAGATGTGCTATACATCTCCAACCCTTTACAGAACGGTTCACCAACCTGTCCGGATGTATGGCCAGTCCTCACCAGCTGTTAAATGATCGTTTTCTAAACTAAGGAACAGGCTCTGAAGAAAACAGAATTATTTGATCACTAGCACCTGGCCAGAGTGGAAACCTGCATTTGACTTCAGCCCAGTCTAACGCTCGAACTCTGGGTATTCTGTTGAGCCCTCCTGCGTTTTCACTCGATGAGTCTGCTCTCTCAGCCTGGCGCCCCATGTGCCCTCTAGCGCATTTTGAGCCATTCTCAGTTCTTGCATGTCTGCTGAAGCAAGCATCCATGGGCTGGCACGTCTCTGCTCCCATTTGCCTATCAAAAAACTCCCGGCAGAGCCCAGGAGCTGAAGGCCTCCTGTGCTGGAGCGAGCCACTGTCTCTCAGGGGCTACGGCTTGGAGCTCCTTTCTTAGACGCTGCTGGTCGGGTAAGCAACTGGCCGCTGGGAGACTGTTGGTGCTCCTGGTCTGTACGGTCATTGCAGCAAGAGGAGAGGAGCAGAAGTCAGGGAGACTGTCTCTGAGATAATGGAAATCAATGTTAAAATGAGATTCCCTTACAAATACACGATACCATTAATGCTTTAGGAATGAATGATTCTCTTCTAATGCCTAGCCCACCTGTTGGCTGGAAAAACAAAACCCTCTCCATGGGATAGTATTGGCATTGCTTCTCTGAACTGCTTGGAGGTTCATCTGAGGCGTGGCATTAAGGATTCAGGCTGTGCTGCCTTCGTACAGCAATCGCAGCAGGGTGGAGTTCCCCACGGTCTAACTTTCCAAGTGCTGGAATTCCAAATGCTTGTGAACACGACACATTCGAAGTACTTGGCCCTGGCTTACCTATGCTTTGCTCACACCCGTGTGAGATTACGGCTCTGGGCATAACTTGAAAGAGATAAACCGGATGCCTGCAAGGTGACTCACATATGGCGCACGAGAACTGGCGTGGATTCAGTTCACTGGTCTCATGTCCTATCTCCTAACACTCAGCGGTTAGAGTCTCGGATCTCAGCGAATAGCACTATTGGGAGGTAGGGCCTTGCTGCAGGCGACAGGCAGAATGCATGAGGAGACACCGGCTCTTTCTCCCTCAGCTTTCCGGCTAACACGAGGTGGGTGGTTTTCCTCCGCCACACACTTCAGCCATGATGTTCTGCTGAGAGTGACACTGCCGAGTCACCAGGAATGGACACCCCGGAATCCCATCAGCCCAGACCTACATTCCGACTCTTCCTCTGTTTAAGTTGTATATATCTCAGTGTCGTAGGAAAGGAGACCTGTGTGAGATTGTACCCGTGTATGCATTCACGTCTCTGTTCATGCGTGCTGCTGTGCGTGCATATGTTCATGAATATTCAGAAGCTAGCGGTTGACGTCCGGTGTCTTCCTCCATCTCTCACCTTCTTTAACAGAGACAGTGTTTCTCAGAGAACCTAGAGCGTGCTGCTTGGTGAGCTTGAGTGGTCTGCAAGCTCCTGGGATCCTCAGGTCTCTACCTCCCAGGGCTGGGATACAGGCACATCTAGGTTTGTGGGCACTGGGGATTCAAACTCAGGTCCTTATACTTACACTGCAAGCCCCTTACCAACTAAACCCTTTGCCCTGCCTCTTAGAAATGCACCTTTGTGAAATAAGATACTGTTCATTTATGTTGCATTTATTAGGACAAAATCACATACGTCAGAGCATCTGTAGACATTGCTATGACTGTGATATTTGCCCACCTCTAATTGAGTGGGAAATAAATAAGGAACGGCTGTCCCTTTAATCCAACCACTGCATGCTTTGATGATGTCAGTTCTCCACAGAGGCCGTGAAAACAGCCATAGGTCTGGGTCTAGGCTCCAGCTGCTCCTTCACGGGAAGTTCCGGCACCCATCAAGGCATCAGGGGCCTGCTGACAGGTCCTACAAGCAGTGACAAGAGGGGCAGTCCTTCCCCTTCCTGTCCCCAGCTTCTACTGACATGTGTTTGGAGCAAGAGAAGATGAGTGGATTGCTGTTTGTGGATGAACATATGTTTTACTCCCTGGATCATACAAAAAAAAGGAACTTTGGTAGGGCAGCAGAGCTCCCGAAGACTAAAGAACAGGCTGAATGAAAGCTCTTTGTTTCAAAGAGCTCAATTTCACTCTAGTCTGGGAAACCCTAGTTGCTTAGTCAACTTCTCATTGCAGTGTCCCCGAGGTCTGGAGGTGGCTGGCCTGCCCTCCCCTGCCCCCTCATTCCCCGCCTCTCCGCGGTCTTAAGCCCTCTCCCTGACTGACTTCTGGTCATTGACATGCCCACTCTGCTCTTTCCCAGCAGCCTCAGCGAATGGCGACGCCCGCCCTGCCACCTTTTCTCTTCAGCTGCCTAAGCACTATGCACGTCCTCGGCTGCCCCACTTTGAGAGGCCTGAGGTCACAGAGCGACCTGCGTCAGCGTTTGCATTGCTGAACAGTGCTCCAGGACTTGAGCGGAACCTTCACCTTCCTCTCCACCGCAGTGGGGCTCAGCTGCTGCCCCTCCCTCTTAGGACTCGGCTCAGACTTTACTCAGGTGATCTACAGGCCTCCATCCCTGAGACAGTTCTGTTGGTGACTTCCATTACCTACCTTTTCTCTCTGCATCCGCTCAGCCTGTGCTCACCCCTCGGATATGATTGTTAGCACCTCTGTAGACAGGGTGGCCTCATGGATGACTGACAGCCTGGGTCCCTCTAAGTCAGAGTCTGGACAGGCTTTGTCCAGAGTAACTCCTAGAAGCTAGTGTCGGAAGTGAGATGGAGACAGAAAAACAAAATTTGCTTTTAAAAAAGAAATGTAGCCGGGTAGTGGTGGTGCATACCTTTAATCCCAGCACTTGGGAGGCAGAGGCAGGCGGATTTCTGAGTTCGAGGCCAGCCTGGTCTACAGAGTGAGTTCCAGGACAGCCAAGGCTACACAGAGAAACCCTGTCTTGGGGGAAAAGAAAGGAAGGAAGGAAGGAAGGAAGGAAGGAAGGAAGGAAGGAAGGAAGGAAAAAAGAAAGAAAGAAAGAGGAAGAAAGGAAGAAAGAGAGGAAGAAAAGAAAGGAAAGAGAAGAGAAGGGAAGGGAAGGGAAGGGAAGGGAAGGGAAGGGAAGGGAAGGGAAGGGAAGGGAAGGGAAGGGAAGGGAAGGAGTGTAAGCGAATGGGTCAGCGCTGCAGGCACAGCCGCTCAGTTCCCCGGGTTCTCTAGAATGGGAGTCTACAGGTTCCCTAGGGAACATAAGCCATCCTTCTGAATGTGTAAAGCCTGGTCCCCTCTTGGGACCTATCACCTTCCCGGGCTGAGTGATCCCTCAGGGCTACTTCTGTAGAACTTTAGGGAAGAGGTTCGCCTGTCTTGGGATGGCTAGTCAGGTATTGCCTGTAACAGTCTTCTACAGCCAGGTGGATGTCAACAGTGTAGCAGAGGTGACACCTCAGTCAGAAGTAGCTTTCTAGAGGGCCTTGGAAGGAAAGACTTTAGTGACCCAGCATGCTGGTGCTAATGTGACTGACACTTTCCTCCTCTTGCTGCCCTATCCCCTCCTCCCCCGGGGAGGAGCTGACCCTCTGAGCACCAGAGATTCTTGGCAGGGATGACTGATGCTCTGTAGGCCCTCTCCTGCCCCAACCCAGTGCCTAACCTTTTCTAAGTTAGCCAGTCAGTGTGACAGGCTAGCCCCTCTGCTGTGTGTTAGTGTGACAGGCTAGCCCCTCTGCTGTGTGTTAGTGTGGCAGGCTAGCCCCTCTGCTGTGTGTTAGTGTGACAGGCTAGCCCCTCTGCTGTGTGTTAGTGTGACAGGCTAGCCCCTCTGCTGTGTGTTAGTATGGCAGGCTAGCCCCTCTGCTGTGTGTTAGTGTGACAGGCTAGCCCCTCTGCTGTGTGTTAGTGATGTCTTTAGTTTCTGCCCCTCCATCCAAGTAGACAGGTGTACTGCACTGTCCCCAAGGAGTGGATGGCCATGACGGTGACGCCGATATGGTTGTTTAGCCTGTATTTTAAATGTCTAAGCACTTGGAAGTCTGGAGGCTTTTCTGAGAAGGAGGAGGAGGAAGAAGGGGAAGTAGAAGAGGAGGAGGAAGAGGAGGAAGAGGAAGGAGAAAGAGGAGAGGGAGAAAGAGGAGGAGGGAGAGGAGGAGAAAGGGGAGGAGGAAGAGGAGGACCCAGAGATTCTGCATGGTCATGGTTCAGCAGTCCTAGAGATCCTGGGACCCAGGCTTCCTTTTCGAACAGCCATCTTCAGAGAGTCTGTGATACACCCGGTCCTTACACACAAGCTGGGAACAGCAGCCCCCGGGGGGCCGTGTGAACAGAGATGCTGGGGACTTTGCAGTAACCAGGCAGATAGCCGCTCCGTCCATTCAGGACTTCCTTGTGGTGCAGGATTTCCGGCTTTTGATGTGATCCACACGAAGGGGAAGAAAATGGAGGAAGGGCTGGTTTCCCGCCGCCTAGAGATGGAGCTTAAAGTTGGTGGTTTATATAAAATGTGTGCATTACAGACTATGTACCTAAATACCTATATATTGTATTTATGTAACAATATACATGTTAAATATATGTATATACCTTTTCCAAATAAGGACTTCTACCACACAAACTATTAATTGTGTGTTTACTATGTGGCAGTCATTGCATTGTGTATGCACACAGACACAGACACACACACACACACAGCAGTTCATCCATATTAGCTTGGTCATGGAAACCTGACTGGGTTGACGAGAGAATGAAGAAGGGACACACACTGACACATGTCCAGGAAACCTGGGCTAGGATGGGCTGTGCTCACTCGGATGGAGCCGTACCGACCACTGCCAGCAGCCAGAGCCTCCCAGCGCCGTTGGGGATGGGTCAGGTATTCCTTTCTTGTAGGATGTCTCTGTAGGTGAGCTGTCTGTAGGGGCTGGGGTGGCACTTCACCAATTTGAATGGAAAAACAAAAGCAATAACACAGTTACTGTTCAATAACAGTTACTGTTCAATGGCGTCAGATGGCTTAATATCACACAAGACATGGCTGAAGAGAGAATACGTGAGCTCAGCAGAGGCAGCCAGAGAAATCCTGGCTATTTCAGTAACGGTCAAAGGTGGAAATACACAGACTAAGGTCTGGGGTAAGTTCAGTGGGAATTCAGAAGGATGTGGGAGAGGGTAGGAGGAGGCACAGCATCAGTCATGTTTGACGTAGGGTTTCAAGATTTGCTGAACACTAATCCTTCATTTTAGAGAGCCTGATAGACCCCAAATGAGATGGAAAAAAAAAAGAACATTATACTCAAGTCAACACAGGGAAACTTCAGAATATCAGACACTACTTAAAAAAAAAACTGAAAAGAAAAGGGTAAACTATCAAAAGAAAGATAATTAAACTTACATTTCTAAATAGTGTAAAACATTGACTCTAAACTCAGTGGTTATCTATTCATTCTAGTTTCTACACAACAAAATACCCTTCAAAGGTACAGAGGAAGGAAGTCTGCTTTAGACAAATGCAAGTTGCGTCTGTGTGTCTGGGTTGCAGGATGCAGGGAAATCAAGCCCGGACTGGGCGGCAGCTTTCTCCCTGCCAGCGGTTGCCACGTCCCGGGATGCGCTCTGCAGGCTCTGGGAGGGAGAGGTCGTCAGGCTCGCTCAGCTACACTCTGTACCACCACCCTGCCAGGTCTCGAGATGTGCCCATGGGTGCCGGAGTGGCATTACCGTCATGGGGGCAGCTCGGTACATCCTGATGGATTTTTGGCCCACTCCGTAGGAGTGACTCACACCGGTCGCTATAAACCTCGTCAGAAGCCGTGACTAGAAAGATCATAGTTCCTAGGTCAGGATTTACTATTGTAAACCACGTATGGTATCAGACTGCATCCTAAATAATTTTAAATTCTATGTGTTATTAGTGTGTGTGTGTGTGTGTGTGTGTGTGTGTGTGTGTGTATGAATGACATTCATGCATATGCACGCAACGATACACATGCGGAAGTGAGAGGTCAACTTTGTGGAGTTGGTTCTTAACGTGGCCCCCAGGGATTGAATTCAGGTCCCCAGGCCTGTGCAGCAAGCAGCTTCACCAGCAGAGTCAGCTCAGTAGCCTGATACTGACATTTATACCCACAGACTGCTTCTGTCAGCCTTGGTCAGGGGAGCACCGTTGGCAGTGGGTGGTGGGTAACACAGCTAGTTAGACAAGAGGTGAGGTCGGTACCTGGCGAGCGCTTACCACACACAGGACATTCCTAACCTTCTTTCCAAGTCTCCTGGGGAAAAGGTGTTTGGAGCAGAAGGATGGGACAGACTGCTGGGCAGGGCCGTTTTCTGGAGATGAGGCGTCTGGTGCACACACAAACTCTCAGCTGCAGCGGATACTACCCGGATGAGACCTTCACAAGACTGGGCCTGTTAACAACGCTGTGGTGGGTGGATGAGGGTTAGGGACACAGGCAGTTAGTGATTGCTCTGTGTGTGTGTGTGTGTGTGTGTGTGTGTGTGTGTGTGATATTCCTCCATGGAGTAACAGCTGGTAAGCTTTCTTGCTCAGATAAATGGCCCCCACTCTGTATATTATTTACAGAATGCAGAACAAGAAGTTCCAATTTGTAGGGCTGCACCTAGGAAACCAAAAGAAAGCTGTAGACATATTTCTAGGCCTCATGTGCTATATCAGTGAGAATGACTAGCACGAACTGCTCTTCAGTATGAGTGGTATACCCAGAGAGATGATGTGCCTAGCCCTCGAGAAACTTGAGGCCCCAGGGAGTGGAGAGACCTGGTGGGGAGTTGGGGGTGGGGGATGGAGGGGGTTGGGGCATTCTCTTGGAGACAGGGAGGAGGAGCAACTGGATGAGGAACTGTGGGAGGGTGGGCCAGGGAAGGGGTAATGACTGGACTGTAAAAAAAATAAAAGTTGTAATAATAATAAAATAATAATAATAATAAAAAACAAAAAAACTTTCAAAATATAGCATCAACACATACCGCATAATGTACGCAGTGTCTCTGCGGAGAAGGGCAGACATCTTTACTGGAGATAAACCTTTGGGGAGTCAAGGGTCAGATTTTTTTCTTTTATTCCTTTAAGGACTTAATATTGTAGAATGTCATTTCTCCAAAACTTTATAGATTGTTCTACAGATCATACATGCTGAAAGCTTTCTTTGTCCTGTCATGCTTTTTTGTGGGACTTGACAACTGAATTCTAAATTATGCATGGACAGGGCTGTGAGTAACGAGAGTGCGCTTTTCTAAATGTTTTATTTTTTTATTAACTCTTAAGGATTTCATAAATGTCTACAGTGTATTTTAATCAGATTTACCCACTACTGCTCTCCCAGGGCTCCTCCCACCCATCTCAGCTTTTTGTCTCCCCCTCCCCTTCCCCCCCACATAAATGACCCATCCAGTCCAATCTGCCGTACACACAACCTCTAACCCCTCCGCTGCCAACCTCACCAGCTACCAATGGAAGGAGCTGGGTAGCCCATTGCACTGGACAGGAGTGTGGCTTCTAACCTTGTCTGGGCACAAGGCAAAACACATCTATTCTTATGTTACTGATTTCTTATATTAGAATTCAAAGTAGTGGGTTTCCTCATGCTGCCTCTACACTCCGTCAGTAAAAGAAAAGTAAGTTTATAAAACATCTTGAATTGTTCAAGTCGAAGGCAAAAAGGGACCCAGAGATCACAGCACATTGTAAGGATAGTAAAGTTAAAAACGCACAGATTTAATTGGTCATTGGGCAGCCTGTACCGAGTACAGGCTGGACCTCACAATATGATAGACCATGTGTTTGACTTCAAGGAGGACCTTAAAGTCCACATGTGAAGACCTATAACTAGAGGATATGGTGACAGGCAAGCTAGTTTTGACTACCAATGTCACCTGCAGTAAGACTTCAGAGAATGGAGGCATTGCTAGAATCTGGCTTATGTGGGGTTTGCCTGTCCCTTGAGTGAGTGCCTAGGGTCTCAGATCACATTTGAACAAAGATAATAAAAGGCAGGATGCAGATATTAATCAGCCAGTGGACAGGAGGAGTTGAGGTGTGGCTTCTGTGCAGACATTGGAAGTTAAAAAGTCACCTTGAGGTGGCAGACAATGGTAGGGGTGTCTGTATTGCGTTGGAACTATATTTAAGGTGGATATACATTAAGGGTGAGAAATGTATTGCCATCCTATGAGAGTTAAGATGATCACCATTTTAGCTCCTGGGAGACATGATAAAAATATTAATAACTTTACAAGAAGGCAACAATAGTAAGTAAGTAAAGTAAATAAACAAATCTGCTGCATGCTGATCTGTTGGAGAACCAACTGGCCTGTGTCACATAGGTCTCTCCCAGCTAGCAATAGAAAGATTGAGTCATTTGAAACCATAAAGGAGTCTGCTAGTTCCACTAACTATCAAGTTCCGTAGTGGGTGGGATGACTTGCTTTCTAGGTTCAGACTGCAGCTGGGTTTCTATGGTTATTTCTCTTTCTCCCTCAGCTGACTGTCGACCTCTGGTTGGTAGCCAAGTAAATCTCCGCTGTCAGTTCCCACGATCACATGTAATTGTGCCTGTGGCATTTAGTTCCTAAGTTTGCAGGGCAAAATCCTGCTTAAGACAGGTCAAACCCTCTTGGGTTCAATCTTACAATCAGGCTGATGCTGCGTTCTGACCAGCCTTTTCTGTAGTGTGTGTGCCGATCCCCAAGTCAGACAACAGTGGTAAGGGACACTTGGAAGAGACATCTCGGGGTTCCACCTTCAGAACCTGGCCCAGGACAAAGCCTTCCTAGAACAGTTTCTCCCCAGAGGCTAGACTAAGCTCCCGGGGAGCAACTGTGATACTCAGTACCCCACAGACTATTTAGGGTTCAGCAATAAGGTGGTTGAACAAGTTCTTACCAACGTAGGTGGTTCTTAGCAGACGTGTGTGGTAGCACTTGGAACAAAGTTTGGAGCTGCCCAGCCCAGGCAGGTAATCGAATAGGGACACGGCTATCTGTGGCCACACCCTT
This sequence comes from Apodemus agrarius, assembly GCA_964023405.1. Lineage (NCBI taxonomy): Eukaryota > Metazoa > Chordata > Mammalia > Rodentia > Muridae > Apodemus > Apodemus agrarius. Next base: position 5,489,716 of record OZ030019.1, on the reverse strand, counting down.
CTTCCTCCTGCGTGGCTCTTGTCTTAGGGACAAATGTCTCTACATTTCTGAGACTCTGATATCAGCTGTCTTCTCATGCATTTAACCAGTAGGTAAGTGGTCAGAGAAAAGGGAAAGGACAGGTGCAAAATGTTTCTGCTTTGCGACTTAAACAGCATTTCTTTGTTTGAGACAGGGTTTCTCTGTGTAGCCCTGGTTGCCCTGTAACTCGCTCTGTAGAGAAGGCTGTCCTCAAACTCAGAGATCTGCCTGTCTCTGCCTCCCAAGCACTGGGATTAAAGTCATGCACTACCACTGCCCAGCTAAACAGCATTATCACCGTTGCTCAAGTCTCGTCTGAGTCTATGAATGTCTGATGTGTTTCCCATATTCTCCCAATATCACTCGCCCATGATTCCTGGTGCCACTTGCTCTTCACGGAAGTATCCATGGTAACAGAGCTGCTCATGGTCACAGAACTGCCCATGGTCACAGAGCTGCCCATGGTTGTAGAACTGCCCATGGTCACAGAACTGCCCATGGTCACAGAACTGCCCATGGTTGTAGAGCTGCCTGTGGTCACAGAACTACCCATGGTTGTAGACTAACTGCTCATGGTTGTAGAACTGCCCATGGTCACAGAGCTGCCCATGGTCACAGAGCTGCCCATGGTTGTAGAACTGCCCATGGTCACAGAGCTGCCCATGGTCACAGAACTATCCATGGTCACAGAACTACCCATGGTTGTAGACTAACTAACTGCTCATGGTTGTAGAACTGCCCATGGTTACAGAGCTGCCCATGGTTGTAGAACTGCCCATGGTTACAGAGCTGCCCATGGTTACAGAACTGTCCATGGTTGTAGAACTGCCCATGGTCACAGAGCTGCCCATGGTTACAGAGCTGCCCATGGTTGTAGAACTGCCCATGGTTACAGAGCTGCCCATGGTTACAGAGCTGCCCATGGTTACTACTCTTTGGCTTGTACCCTCTCCTGTCCAGTCTCTCAGCTCTTCCATATACATCTTTCCCAGTGGGCCCAGTCTCCACCATCAGCTTCCCCTGCTTTAAACCCTTAAAGAAGTTTCTATTTCCTTGGTGTTTTAAATGCAAGTTCGAATGTGGCCTGGAGAAGCAAGGGTTACGTGTTGGACCAAATTAGGCAGAGAGCTCCAGGGCGTTACTGGCTCAGTCCATGTACTCTAGCAAGCATCTCTCCACTGGAGATGAAATGCATCTCTGTTCTTTCCTCCTGTGTCTGGAGGCAGGGGTTGAGGAGGCGGTGCCCTTGGGGATGAGGTCCTGTGATTGTCAATAGCAGTAATGACAACTGACTGAGCATTTAGGTCTGATTTATAAGGAATGCTGGGTTTGCATTAGTGTAGTAGGTTTAAAATAACATCCATGCATTAGATGATATTCAGATTTAATGGAAAAATAATGACTGCATTAAATCAGGGTTTATTGTTATGGAGAGTTTTAATTTGGCAGGACCGCTTTCCTTTTGTGATCTGGAAAGGGCTTAGTGGAGGAAGGTGGGGTTTCCATGCTGGCTATTGACCTAGATCCATTTTCCACTTACCGGGGCATGAGTTCACCTTTTAAACAGGTAAACCTTTTCCCTCCCTTTTATCCTCCCCTTTCAAGTCAGTATCCACTTCTTAAGGCCTTACGGATTAATTTAAAAGTAATAAAAATTAAACAGAAGCCATAGTTCTTCTTTGCTTTATGAAATGGAGTTTCCATTGTGGGTTTTTTTTTTTTTAAAGAGGAAATGCATCATTAGAGCCTGCATTATTTATCAGAGAACCTAATGAAATCATCACAACAATAGCTGAAGACACACAACCCGGTGCTTGTTTGAAGCATTGCCTATAAAATCTGGTTAATCACCGTGGGACCCACACTCTTCATACTTCATCTCATGGTGCTAAAGTCAGGGAGGTTTTGTGTAAAAGCCTCAAAGTATTTCTCCTCTTACCAGTGTTTTTATAGCCATAACTCAGGGGCGATCATGAAATACCAGCTTCTGTGAGTGGAGGCTGGGCTGTTAGATTTCACCGCACCAAAAATCAAAACGGTGGTCTCTCATTTCTTTGTCTCTTACCGCCGTGGTGCCTTTTAATTTATTCATCTTCCTACCTCTATAGGTTAACTTGTTTTATAAGGAAGGAACAGAGCAAGAATGAGGGAGAGAGAGGGAGGAAGAGGGAGAGAGAGAGAATCTCCATCTTCTATACAGATGTTCGCAGTGTTACCCACAAGGACATGAGGTCAACAGTTGGGCTTGTTGCGTCTGTCTCCACCTCCATCAGCTTAGCATGCATCGGGGACTGGGCTTTGAGGTTCTGAGAAGGCTTGGGAGTTCCAGGGCCAGAGGAAATCTTAAGACACCTGTGCTAGGACTTTTGTCTCCCATGCTAATGCCACAGGACACTCATCTTGCCTCCTGACCAGCGTCCCTGCATCTGTGGGCCCCCTCCCCCTCCCTCACTAGCCACCTCTTCCCCTCAATGTGACTTCACTCCGAGGAGCATGAGAGCTGGCAGATGGACTTCATGGGTGCAGAAATAAGCCCCGTGTATCCAGACATCCCAGGAAGGCGGAGCAAAGGTTTCCCCTGGTATAGTATAGCACTAAGGCTGTCTGGTGACTAGAGATACAGTTTGGAGTCTGGAGTCTTGCTGTTTCCCAGGTAGCATTTGCAACAGTTTTTATAGAGGCAAGAGATATAAGAGCCATGGACATTTTCTTACCCACCCGTGATGACCAGAATATCAGGTTACAATGCATATAAAGGGTGGTTATCTACTTTTACCCTTTCCCAGTCCTCTCATTAATCCTTTGCTTTGGGGATCATCTACCCAGCAACTTAGTCTGCTTTGACCCCTCTTTTGTACATAGCAAGAACACAGTGATCAAGAGAGTCACCACCATATTGTACTATCTACCCTCTGACCACACTCAGTGGTCTTGGATGGATATCTTAAGCAAGCCGATACACGCAGGCCTTCCCTGAGTCATTTGTATCTGGGGCTCCGTGTGCAGCCAGCCTCTCCAGGTTGTGGTGAGCCATGGCTATGGTGCTTGGGGCCTGTGAACCTCCACCGAGGGAAGGAAGACGTGAGGCTGCCTGCCTAGGACCCCATAGCCCTGGCAGCTGGCTGCCTGCGCCTTTCCTGGGACTCTCTGCAGGGCCCATCCATTTCCATCTCTATGCCCTGCCTGATCACATTTCTGTTACTGCAACCATGAAGAGCCGACTGATGGACATGTACATATTCACAAACGAGCCTCGTAAGGGCCATGCTGTGGCAGGCTTACGCTTTTTTATTTACTCATGCTACCAATGCGTGGTTTTTTGTATTTCTTTTACTGTTTAGCGTTTTCCAGGTAAGATAAATAAGGAAAACTTTCAGTTTCTTAAATCTGTTATTTGTTGTCCTTGTGTGTACGTGAGAGAGAGGAGGAGAAGAGGAGAGACAGAGACAGAGACAGAGACAGAGACAGACAGAGGGACAGAGAGATAGAGGGAAGGAGGGAGAGAGATATGGAAAGATGGAGGGAGGGAGGGAGAGAGAGAGAGAAAGAGAGAGAGACAGAGAGAGAGAGAGAAAGAGAGAGAGAGAGAGAGAGAGAGAGAGAGAGAGAGAGAGAGAGGAAGGGAGAGAGAAAGAGAGAGTCACTATGTAGCTCTGACTGACCTGGAACTCACTTTGTAGATCAGGCTGGCCTCAAACTCACAGAGATACACCCCACCTGCCTCTATATCTTGGCTTGCTTGGAAGAAAGGCTTATACCACCATGTCCATCTGATATTTATTTTAAGTATATGTGTATTCTTCTGCATGAGTTTATATGCACCATGTGCATGCAAAAGCCTGTGGAGACCAGAAGAGGGCACTAGAGTCCCTGCAATAGGCGCCCCTACAATGAGTGAACAATCATACGGGTGGTAGGAACTGAACCTGGGTCCTCTAGAGAGCAGCAAGTGCTCTTAACCTCTGAGCCTTCTCAACAGCCTCACCAAAACTACAGTTCTGGTTTAGGTGGTTTGGAAGCAGTAGGTAAGAGGGCCCTGGGACTGGCAGGCCAGTTCTGGTGCCCTGCTCTCAACAACAGTGAGTGTGAGCTTCACAGCGGTCAAGACCAGGTAGATGTGTGTGGGCGGAGCAGCACTTTGACAACAGAAGTGTTCTTTCTGGCTCTGACCACCCATTGTTCCCGACAGAGAAAAGGGCTCTTGTTCCTTCCACACAAACTCAGGGAAAAGCCCTGCTGAGATTCGTTCCTTCTCTCCGATCCTCAGCTGGAGTCGGAAGGGCTCGCATGCCCGTCTGGTTACCTTGTGGTCTCTGCATGGTGAGGGTAGCTCTTTCTGTCCTTTGTCAGTCTTCCTCTGTGGCCTTAGGTGTATCCGCCCCTGGTGTTTGGTGGAAAGGGATCTCGCTCCTGGTCGGACTTCCGTATCTGCTTCCTGATTCCTGTTTCTTAGCTTTTGAGCTCCACACCTGAGGACCAGCTGCCTGTTCTCCAGATTATTCCGACCCTCAGAATCTGTACCCAAAGAGGATCAAAAAGAGGAAAGAGGACATATTAGTTAATAACTCAAAGTAGCCTCTCTCCAAGTAAGTAGCAAACTCCGTATTTTATTTCTCTCTCTCTCTCTCTCTCTCTCTCTCTCTCTCTCTCTCTCTCTCTCTCTCGGTTTTTGAGACAGGGTTTCTCTTTTATGTAGCCTTGGTTATCCTGGAACTCACTCTGTAGACCAGGCTGCCCTCGGACTCAGAGATCTGCCTGCCTCCACCTCCTGAGCGCTTGGGTTAAAGGTGTGCCTGCCTGGTTGCCTTACAGGCTTTTATAGGGAGGATGAGCTAAGTTACGAATGTCTATTGATGACAGTGCATTGCTCATAAATTAAAGTTTTCCTCAGTTACCATGGAAACGGGATCATTCCTTTAAACAAGGAAAACTCTGGGCCTGTATGGTAAGTTGACACTATGGGATTTCTCACATTTGGTGGTTGCTTGTTTTAAACAGCAGTCCATATGCAGAGCTCACTAGGCGAAAGTGTTTACCCTTGTGCCATTGTCTGTTGTATTTAGGTAAAACTGTGTGTGTGTGTGTGTGTGTGTGTTCTCCCCTATCAAAAGATGAGAACAAAGATATGCCACTTGTAGTAACTTTTTAAATTAATTCTTGCCATTAACACTGGTAGATTTCCCTTTCATTTTTAAAAAGGGATCCACTGAACTTGGGTTTTGCGCTCAACAAAAATTTATCAGGCATATTTTCTTTTGAATCTCAGCATTTTAAAATTTATGTTTGTAACTTGTCTACTGGTTGAATGAATGCTTCAAAAAAGCTTTTTGTGAATGACATAACAGACACAAGTTGATTGTTTCAGCACAAAGACAGAGTGGATTGTTTCTGACAACAGAGAAAGTACTAAGTGATTGTAGGGGTGGGCTGGGGAAAGGCCCCTAGACTGGTGGAGGTGGGGTGGATTGTTATAAAGGAATCAGTTATTAAATGATCTGGAGGTAAGATTCATGGTGAAAGCCTTTCCATGATGTCTGTGTCTACCCTGGCTCTACCTAGCAGGGAATCGTGTTAACGTGTCTACAACACAGCAGTCAGGGCACAGGAACCGCAGTAGCATCCGATTAACCCGGTCGCTCTTACGCACCAGAAGGCTGCATGTTCCAGAGCTCTTCTTCTAAATGCCACCTCTGACGTGCTTAAAGATGAATTCTAGAATATTCTCATGGATAGGTGTAGGAGCTGACTGTGGACACCTGAATGAGGACAAAGGTTTGCTGATATAAACTCTTCACTCAGAACCCATACGTCAGGTAGAGAAAGCGAGAAGAAGTGGTACTTAGAATCAGAGATGAAATCTTGTCCCAGGAATGACCTTGTGAGAACAGCAGAGGCCTCGCCTACAGAGACTTTACCTTTCCTTGTGCAGGCATTGGCCATGAACATGGGATCTTGTTCCTGCAGCAGGGCCATTTGGATGACTCCATTGTATCTCTGTACTTTCTCCAGAGTCAACCCCCAGGAGGAAGGACCTGGTCCCAGAGAGGATGTTCCCTAGTTCCCATGATGAGTGTGGCAGGACAGCTCTCTGCCTCATGGCCTTCTGGAGTGAAGATCTTGCCTCCATGTTGGAGTCATGCAGCTGGGAATCTCTCCCAGCACATGCACGTGCGTGCGCGCGCGCGCACACACACACACACACACACACACACACACATACACACACACACACACACACACACACACACACACACGCGCTTCTGAAGCCTACCAACAAAAACATAAGTGACAACGCGATACTGTAAGGGAATATGTATTGCTAATGTCCGTGGTCAGTTATTCTTGGGAAAGGCCGGGCTCAGCGGGCTTCTTTAACCAGAAGACTGTTAACATGGCTGAGTGGATGGAACATCTTCAGGACTGTAGGTGCCTTCCTCCTTATTTCCTGAAGGAATGCTCTTTAAAGTCCTCCTTCACACTCACTAATCTAAGACATCAAGACTTCTCACACTTAACCTTGACGAACTAGCTTCTTATGCCCACATGTTACAATCCTAAGTATTACAAAGAGACCTAGCCCACTGTGGGCATTGCTACCCAGAGCTGGTTGTAGGAGACGTGAAAAAGGTAACAGAACAAACCAGTAGGCATTGATTCTCCATGGTCTCTGCTTCAGTTCCGGCCACGGCTTGTAAGACAAATGAGCCCCGTCCGTCCCCAGGCTACATTTGGTCGATATCTCATCACAGCAACTGAGCAACCAAGGAGCAAACTCAAGAACCGTCCAACAGTTGGATCGCTCCTCAGTACCAGCAGCGCCTCGCTGGGGCTTCTCCTTTCTGGATTCAGGCCCCTGCCCCAACCCCGGAGACACTTCCATCCTAGAGTTTTCCTGACTGAAGCATCTCCATTTGTTTTTGCCAAGTGGTACAACTTTCTTGAACAAGTTAATGCGCATTTAGAAAATGTTTTAAAGGATAACATGAATAAGAGACATTACATGCCACAGATATAAGGCAATACCCAGATTCTCTGATACCTCAAAACAAATCTCCAGCTTATTTTCATAGCACAACATAAGAGCACATAATTCAACAACGGAACAAACAGCTGACCTTTAAACGCTCTCAGCATAGAAGATTGTTTCTATCTATATTCATAGGTGACGTCTAGACTTTAGGTCAGAGTCATATTTCATTTGATAATTGCTAAGCTGAAGATTCTATCTTCGCGTCCAAACCCAATGCCCTGTTCTCTGGCAGTGTAGGGAAATATAAGTCATCTGTTGCTTTAAATCAGCACTGAAGGGTTAGTTTCAAATTTTCCACATATAGTGTTTCTATTTCTAGCCCTCTTGCTAGCTGCTTTCTTCTTATCCCTTAACTTCTGTAAAATGCAAAGTTAGCATGAGATAATCGTTGCGTTTGGTTTTGGCCTCACTATGTGCTAGGCTGTGTGTGCCTGTGAAGGCCTTACATGTCACTTCTCCAGGTATTTCCCTACTTTCAGCAAAAGCCCTTGTTCTTCTGCCTAACTCACAACCAGACCCAAGTGGCCCATGAATGCATGTTAGTTGTGCCTCCTGAAAGTTACTCAGCTGAGAGGCCCCTGAGAAGAAGGGAAACTCCAGATTTTTCAAAGGGAGTCATAGCAGAGGGGCTTCCACCTGGCCTGACTTAGCCTTCCCTCCATGGCAGCGAAGGACTGTGTCTGCTCCAGTCATTTCTGTCTCTACTACTGCACACATCTTTGCCCTTAGTAGACTTGTTGCCTTAGTTTCTCTCTCTTTCTCTCTCTCTCTCTCTCTCTCTCTCTCTCTCTCTCTCTCTCTCTCTTACACCCCCATTCTCCCCTCACCCTTTCCTGGACCTCTCCTGCTGTATGTGATCCCACCCTCATAACTCATCCTAAAACAAAAACAAAAACACCAAGTAAATTTAGAAAATAGAAATATAAGAAAAGAAATGAAAATTTTTGATTCTTTGGCTAAAGAACAAACTTTTTCCCCATGTTTTCCCCCCTATGGTCACGTGTTTATGCTTCTCCAAAATCTACATTGAAACCCAACTACAGATATTACAGCTTACAATGTTGGCATATGGAGTCTTTCTGAGACTGGGTCATGGAAGATACCCCTTCGTGGATGAGGCTACCACCCTTTAAAAAAGGGGTGTCCATGTGGCTATGCTTCCACTGTGTGAATGTGAAGCAAGGTGGCCCTGTGGATGAGGATGGGGTCCCAAAGCCCACACTGTCTCTGCCAGCCACTTGATCTTGAACTCCAGCCTTTAGGAGGGAAGAAATCCATTCCTACTGTATCTAAACTACCTAGTTTATGGTACTTTGCAGTGTGAATTAAAATATTTGTCCATAATCTCTATTTCAAGTTCATATCACTTCCATTCATTCTTTCCAGACCCATTGTTTATTTTATTTTGTTTTATTTTATTTTATTTTCATCTTCTTCTTTCACTGGAATTAATCTGCCCAGAGTTACCAGGGTTTTGTGCTGACAAATTCAACAGAAACAGCAGGTGGTGGCGGCATATGCATTTAATCCTAACACTCAGGTGGATCTCTGAGTTTGAGGGTAGACTGGTCTACACATTGAGTTCCAGGACAGCCAGAGCTACAGAGAGAAACCCTGTCTATAAAATCCAGCCAAATGACCGACCAACCAATCAACCAACCAACCAACCAACCAACCAACCAACCAACCAACCAACAATCAACAAACCAACATCCGCCAGTCCCTTCTGACTTCCTCTTGAGCCTCTTACTCCATTTTCACAGTTTTGCATCTTTAGGGATCAACTTCTCTTTCTTGGCTTCTAATGTTTCTCCCCTGCCTTTACATTTATTCCTTGAAGTTCCCTGTTTCCAGAGGGAGCCAGGCATCATGGTGGGCTATCATGACATTGAGTAACAAGAGCAAGAAGCTGAAGGATTGCATCTTCAACCACTCACAGAAAATGAGGGAGCAAGAAAGTGGGTCAAGGTTACAAACCCAAAGTTCAGCACAAGTGACATACTTCCTCCAGCAAGACTGCATTTCCTAAAGGTCCCCTAACGTCCCCTGTCAGGACCACCAAGTGGGGACCAAGTGTTCAAGTAGACGAGTCTATGGGGGGGCATTTTGTTCAAACTGCTATAGTTACTTACAGGAGTTTGAATTAGTCAAAAGCAGTTCTATCACTGAAAATCCCATCCCAGCTTGAATGATGACTCCTAAGACAGTATCTCTAGAGATCTCTCCAATGCCCAGGCAGCTGGACAGGCTGGGGGTCTCCTTTCCTCAGCTGCCATTGCTGTTTAGTGGGGACCACATTAATCCTCTAGGTTTCAGGCCCTTCCTGAGGCTTGACGTGTTTACTTCCTGAATCTTAATGAGCCTCTGTAGGGCAGAATGTTTGAATTCACAGGAAACTGTCACATTGGCACACAGCACTACTACCCCTTTAAGAGAACATGCTCAGTGGCACAGATACCATGGAGCAGTCTCTTCCCAATGGCATTAATTTTTAGTTCCCATAACACCACACAAGTGAAAAGACTTCAATACATGGACCCATGGGGGATTTCAGATCCTAACTATGGTAACTTCATTAAATCTTATTCTATTTCTTCCCTCACTTGCTGAGTTCCAGACACTGAGTTTCTGTTCCTTGCCATCTCTGTCTGCCTGGATTGTTTTCCTCTGGCTTTGTTCCTCTCTAGCTTTCCCACCCTTAGCTGCCCATCTGGAAAGAGCTTTGTGTCCCACTGTCATCTGTGATGTATACTGTGTATTTCTCCCATGCTGTCTTGACTGTTGGAATGTAATCTATATGAAGCTACATGCATTTCATGTTGTCTGTCTGTCAAGACTCTAACACTACCCATTTTGGATTGTTGGATAAGGCATTGAGTGTGTTAAACAAATAGGCATGACACACTTAGATTAGATTAGAAATGGGGACACATTCTGAGTATTCTTTCAGAGGAATATGTTCACCTTGGGTTGGTCAGATAGTTCCTAGTCCTTCCCACAGAGAAATCTATACCCAGGTCTTTCTTACAATCTCGGATGGTGAGAAGGCGCCTTTAGCCACACTGCTTGGAAAATGTCATGTGTTCAGATTGGGTGTCCAAAGTGTGAACATTTACAGTGCTTGAAATGCCTTTCTAATGAAACATTTTATGAGATGATTTTTTTTTCTCTTTCATGGCCAACTTTCCCACTTACTTTTAAATTAATGCCTGAAAATATTCCTCCATTTGACTTTCCAATGAGAGCACTGCTAGTTAATACTGACTGCAAGATGGAAAAATGATCAGATGTTATGAATGTAAGAAGGGGGCTACATCCTGTTATGTAAGGCCCCAGGAAGGAACTCAGGCATCTTTCCACCCATGGACGCCTAGGAAAGGCATGTCCTGGGGCTTTGGTCTCAGCGTTGCTGGTATCTGGACTTCTAGGATCTTCCATGCTAGGGATAACAAGGCAATTCCACACTCAAGATGGGAAGCTGCCTTCTTTGGAGGCTACTATGTGTAGGGTAATTTCTGAGCCTCAAAGTAGCCTGCCAGTGATGCAAAGACTCGCGGGTTCTTGTGGGGCAGCAGGCCCTCTAATGGCTGCTGGCTTGCTGATGGTGGAGCCGCACTGTCTGACTCTAAGCTCCTTGTCTTGATAGCAGGGCAACCTTGGCCAATTTCCTCAAGCTCTTTATACTTTGATTTTTCTCAGCAGACAAAGGCGATGATGTAGCTGTGTCTATGTCAAGATGTGTTGTAAGCGGCATAATGTATCAGATGCTTCCTAAGTTTCCCTAATTCTTGCTGCTGTTCCTGTCATAACTGTCGCAGTGGACACTGCCTTGAGATGGACTATGTTGATAGAACTCACATTTTGCCACTCAGCATTCAGACTTTATTCTGTTGGAAATTTGTCTTCTCTGAGTCACTTACTCTATCTACCCTTGTCTGACCTCCACACTCTGTTCTTGACTGGTAACTTCATTTGTCTGGATTTCTTGCTCGAGGCCTTGGAGTATCTGGGACAGGACTATTAGGGCCACTGGTAAGATGCACTTGTGTGTGATCTTGGATCATCTTCCTGGGATGCGACTGGTAGTGCCACTGGTGGAGGCGCTAGGCTTCCCTGTCCTTCCTGACCTTCTAGGACTGTCAGGGCATGAGATGTCCCCTGAAGAGGCAGAAGAGATGGAACAAGACCTCTGTCTCACAAGTAGTATTTCTCAAGGCCTTGCATTTTTAGCATGGAGCTGAATAAAAGGACAATGTACCACATGTTGGGGTCAGCAGTGACACTGCCTTGCGTGGGCTGGAGGACACCAGCCACCGGGCAGAGGAGATAGGGACGTGCAGATTGCTGAAGGCCTTTGCCATCTTAGTTCCTTTCCTTTTCTGTCTGAGTCTCCTCTGTCTCAAGGTGACAGAATTTGGGTGGTGGCTGTGTCTGTGGTAGGCCCATTAGGCTCTTAAACGTAATTGGAAACAGTCACAAGTGTGGGTTCTTTGCTCTTGGTTGAGCCTGTGGCAAATGTCTCGGTATTTATTCAGTTATTACCATAATCCAGAAAGCACACAGGCATGCCCTGGTGCATGGAGGGCAGCCTGTCCCGTCCTCACTCAGGAGTTAGAGAGCTCTTTGACGTTGAGAGGGTCATCATTTCAATTCGCTCTAAGTATCTTCATTCTGCTCTGTGTTTCTGTTTAAAGCTTTGTATCATCCCAGAGGGAAACCCCTCTGTCAGTCCTTTTGGTTGTCAGCAGCTGGCACGGACAAATGCAACTGGAATACACAGAAAAGAGTTCCTGTGGCATTTACCGCCCGTTGGGATTTCCAGACCAGCACGAGGTCCTTCTCCGGCAAACATGATGTGTGGCACTATGTCCTTGCTGTGTGTGAGGGGAGCCTCCCAGACCTTCTCAGAAACGTCCCTGCCTGATGTATACATGCAGTCGGCATGGCTGTGGAGAGATGTGAGCCCTGTCTACACAGACCTGGCACAACACATCCTGACCAGAAATTCCTGATTACATTTTTTTTTCTAGCTTTTCGAAAGCTTAGCTCAAAGGCCCTGCAGATCTTTTTTTTAAAAAAATTCCCTGGCAGGCCTAGGAGCCAGGAAAGATTTAATTTCAGACAAGAATGTTGCTGTTTGTATCACTGAGTTCTTTATTTAATTACAGTAACACATTGTTTAAATTAGGTTTCCTTTGAAAAGAAATGGATGTTTAATTGGAGGGGAAAATATTATGTGAAAGCAGACGAAGTTTTGAGTCGTTGGAAACTCTGCCCCTCTGCCCCTCTCCTCTGCCCTCAGGAAGTCTGTCCTTCTGGCCTGGTAGCTTTTCACCAGGCTCAGCTCACCACCCTGTTCCCACAGTTACCGAAGGGCCAGCCCAGGCATCAAGGTGGGCGTCTCCTGGCCTCTCTGGAGCTTGTTCAGAGTGGAATAGAGCACCTGGCTTTTCAGATCCCCCAACTTAGAAAAGTCTGCTTAGGTGATGGATTAAATTTGTCCTAAAAGCCAGGTGAGATGTGAGGCGGCTCCTCGCTGCCCTCTGGACAGTAGTGGCTGTGAGAATTCCTCAGCTCAATTTTGCCCTGCCTCCCCGCTTCCTCCCCTCTTCCTCCCCTTAAGATGGTAGGAATGATAGACTTGATGGTATATTTGAATCAAGTCACATTCTCTCCACCCGCAGTCATGTCCAGAAACGCATCCCACTCCTCAAAGGTGGCATCAGGCTGAGGCTTGGTCTCTGCGTGTCTGAAGCAGCTGCCTGAGTAGGTGGCTGAGTTCATTGGTTAGATTCAGAACTCGGTCAAAGTCCTCCTTTGAGTTTTGACGCCTTGTCATTGTCTGGCCAGGGCTTCCCTTACGAGGCTGTGCTGCTCTGTAGCTGAGGCAGAATGCTTGTTTACCTTTGGTCTCCATTTCCCCATAGCGTCTATGCGTGCAGCTGACTGAACAACCTTGCTGTGTCTTGTGACTGCCGTGGATAATCTTTCTGGTCCAGAACATTCGGCAAACATTTGTGGAGGGTCCATGTGGAAAATTACAATGCTAGAGCGTTGTATGGCAAAGAATTTAGAACCTTGAACAAACCTTGGATGAGGCAGAAGGAGGTAATTTAGAAAAGGTAACCGTGTGTGGGGTGTGTGGGGTAAGAGTTTGCTTGGGGTAAATAACTTCACAGCCATCTACAGGAAGCTGGGGCATCTGTCACGGCAGGAGCCAGCAATCCCTTTCCATCACAGCCTCTGCAGGAACTGCCTTAGGCTCTGTGACTGCTCAGGCTGCTCGGCCTGGACCGGGGTTTTGAAGACAGACTCTGGGTTTGGGGCTTCACGCATCAAGCGGGTCATTTCATTCCTAAACCGCGTCTTCAACGCTCTCGCACTTGGCGTCCTTACCTCCAGCTCCAGGCTCTCTCTTAACACTTTGCTAATGGCTGCTCAAGTCTGATACCTAAGAACAAACCTCTCTGTTGTCTTGCCAGCACCTACGCTCTTTATAGGAAGATGTTCTGCCTGTAGGATAGAATGGGCCAGAAACCGGGCTGGGCCTGCGCACCACACCCACACCGGGGTAGGAAGGGTGGGGCTCCTACACGGTGGGGTTTGATCAGAAGAGACAGTCTATAGTTTCAAAGCTTTATTATAGAGAAATAGGAAGAGAAAAGGAGATAGAGAAGTAAAGAGAGAAAAAAAAGATAGCGAGATGAGATCTGGCCATGACCACGTGGAAAGAGGGGAAAGAGAAAGAAGGGGTGAGGGGAAACGGGGACAAGGTGGGGGGGCAAGAGAGAGAAGTGAGAGAGGAGGGGCAAGTCTTCCTTTTACAGTGGGCTGGGTTACCTGTTGCCAGGTAACCGTGGGGCGGGGAAAACCTGGCTGTAGTCAGGCAACTGTAGGGGTGGAGATGGCCAAGGGTTATGTCCAACACTGCCAAGGAACGGGACCCTCTCCCAGCTTTCTCTAGCCCGGGAGAGGCCATCTCGGTAATGTTGACTAAGGCGCCCTCTGCTGACTGATAGACGGTGGCAGTTCCCAGTTTCAAGTATGGGCCTGTCCCTCATGGCCTCTTCAGACCCCATGGACGTGAGGACATACTGTTGGCGCTCATGGACAGATGAATCTGAACTCAATAGCCTTCACTGGAATATGTCCTAGCAGCCATCTTTTCTGACGGTCCCCCACACTTACTGCTTTAGAGTGTCAGTCCGTAAAGAGGATTACAAATTCCTTTTCTCAGCGGCATCTACAACTCCCTGTGTACGAATGTCCTGTCTGTCGGGAACCTTCCCATCTCTCCTCCTGGAAGGGTTCAGCTTGAGTTCATGAACCTAGATCCATTATCTCCATTTGGAGCTACTTTGCTGTGGGATTTCAATCATGTTTTATCCATGTTCGTTAAACATTTTGAAATGGTTGTAAACCTCAGGAAGGGCAGTGAGTCCCAGATAGATGGGAGGTGCTGAGTGAGTCTCAGATAACCAGAAGGTAGCAAGGCTGCTTCAGATGGAAGTGTTTCTTATTGAGTGGAACTGTCAGGTCATCTTCTCTCTGAGTTCTCTTTTTGATGATTTGTTTGTGTTATATTTATTTATTACTGAGATGCTCACTTATTTGTTCTATGCCTTTGCTTACAAGGAGCAAACCTTTCAGACGGAACAGCACCCCGAGAAAGGCACAATTGCAGCAGCCTGTTCATTTCAGGCTTCCATGTAAGGTGCAGATGTTTTTCCTCAATTCTCTGGCATGTCAAGTCTTTTTACAAGGAGGCACAGTGCTGTTATCAACAGATTTCACACTGGATAAATGCTTGATTGAGATACAAAACACACACACACATGTGCACACACACACACACACACACATGAACGTGTGCACCTTGGAGATGTAGGTAAATCTGTTACTTTGTGTAGGTCTGTGTTCCTAACTATCCTTGGCTCCATGTGGCTTGCATGTGGAAGAACCATTATTTAACCTATTTTTAATTTTAGTTCGTGAAGTAATAGAAAAATAGAGCAACTTTCTGAATGTGCTCTGAATTAAAGAAGGAAGGGAAAGAGTTATGTTACACAATGCAGTGCCTGGTTGTATATATGCAAACATACATTTAGTTAAACATGGATGTGCAAACACATGTGCATATATATATGTATCATATATGAACAGGAAGACACATCATGCAGGCACACAAGGCAAATATACATATATGTAACATGAGAATAAGAGAGAGAGAGAGAGAGAGAAGAGAGAGAGAGAGATTGAGAATCCTTGAAAATGGAAAAGAGCCCTTGGCTGGCTTTTCAACCCTCTGTACAAATGTCCCCGCTTCACACCAGGGAGCCAGGAAACTCCACAGCCTTCTGTGCATAGCCTGCCAGGAGAGAGTGATCTCCCAGCAGTGCTTTTACTTCTGAGAGCAGAGGTGAGATCTCCACGTTCTTTCTGGAAGAGACCAGCTAGGAGCACACAGGGCATAAGATCAGTGGACCAGCTGGGATGGAAGTCTTCCTGCCGCCATTTGCACCAGGGAGCTGGGAAACTCCACAGCCTTCTGTGCATAGCCTGCCAGGAGACAGAGATCTCCCAGCAGTGCTTTCACTTTTGAGCTCAGAGGAGTAAGGACATAGGCTTACAGGCCCACAGGAGGAACAAACTCCAGCCAGAGACAATAATACCAACTAGCACCAAAGATAACCAGATGGCGAAAGGCAAGCACAAGAACCCTACCAACAGAAACCAAGGCCACATGGCAACATCAGAACCCAGTTCTCCCACCACAGCAAGTCCTGGATACCCCAATACACTGGAAAAGCAAGAGTTGGATTTAAAATCATATTTCATAATGCTGATAGAGGCCTTCAAGAAAGACTTAAATAACTCCCTTAAAGAAATACAGGAGAAGATTGGTCAACAGGTAAAAGCCCTTAAAAAGGAAACACAAAAATCCCTTAAAGAAATACAGGAGATCATGGGTCAACAGACAGAAGCCTTTAAAGAAGAAATACAAAAACCCCCTTAAAGAAGTACTGGAAAACACAATCAAGGGAAGGAACTGAACAAAACCATCCAGGATCTAAAAGTGGAAGTAGAAACAATAAAGAAATCACAAAGTGAGACATCTCTGGAGATAGAAAACCTTGGAAAGAATTCAAGAGTCATAGATGCAAGCATCAACAACAGAATACAAGAGATAGAAGAAAGAACCTCAGGTGCTGAAGATAACATAGAAAACACTGACTCAACAGTCAAAGAAAATGCAAAATGCATAAAGCTGGTAACCCAAAACATCCAGAAACTCCAGGACACAGTGAGAATACCAAACCTAAGGATTACAGCTATAGACAAGAGAGCAAGGATTTACATCTTAAAGGCCCAGTAAATATCTTCAACAGAATTATAGAAGAAAACTTCCCTAACCTAGAGAAAGAGATGCCCATGAACATACAAGAAGCCTTCAGAACTCCAAACAGACTGGACCAGAACATAAAGTCCTCCTGTCATATAATCAAAACACCAAATTCACTAAACAAAGAAAAAATATTAAAAGCAGTAAGGGAAAAGGGGCAAGTAACTTATAAAGGCAGACCTATCAGAATCACACTATACTTCTCACCAGAGACGATAAAAGCTAGAAGATCCTGGGCAGACCTCATACAGACCCTAAGAGAATACAAATGCCAGCCCAGGCTACTATACTGAGCAAAACTCTCAATCATCATAGATGGAGAAACCAAGATATTCCATGATAAAACCAAATTTACACAATATCTGTCCACAAATCCAGCCCTACAAAGGATAATTGAGGAAAAACGCCAACACAAGGAGGAAAACTACACCCTAGAAAAAGTAAGAAAGTAACCTTCTTCCAACAAACCCAAAAGAAGATACCCACACAAACATAAAAATAACATAAAAAATAACAGGAAGCAACAATCACTATTCCTTAATATCTCTTAACAACAATGGACTCAACTCCCCAATAAATAGACATAGACTAACGAAATATTTCTCATGTAAATCTTCAATTTTATCAGAAAATGTTTGTAATTCCCCTTTTAATTAATTTAGTAATGTTTTTATGTCAACCATTTTATCTGCATTATTTTTCATGACAATCTTCAATTTTAATGTGTCTTTCTATATACTTTCCCTATTTTATCAGAAATGTTTTCAATTTAAATCTTTGATTTTATCACAAATGTTTCTAATTTCACATCCAATTAATTTAGAGTTTTTATATCTACCATTTTATATGTCATGAAATAGTCAATTTTAACGTGTTTGTCTATATTTCTTCAATTTTATCAGAAATATTTTCCATGTAAATCTTCAAGTTTATCAAAAAATGTTTATAATTCTACTTTCAATCAACTTAGGAATATTTTATGCCTACCATTATTATATCTATATAAAATTTTCCATGATAATCTTCAATTCTAACATGTTTTTCTACATTTTTCTATAATTTTATCAGAAACATTTTCCAGGTAAATCTTTAATTCTATCATTAAATGTTTCTATTCCATATTTTAATTAATTTAGTAATGTTTTTCATGTCTACCACCTTACTCTTTAGTTTTCCATGAAAATGGTCAATTTTAACATGTTTATCTGAAATATTTTCCATGTAAATCTTTAATTTTATCATAAAGTGTTTTTACTTCCCTTTTCAATTAAAAACAAAAAGTCCCCGTTCTCTTTTCTTGGCCTCCCCTCCCATCCTTCTCTGTTCCATTTCTTCTGTCTTCTTCTTTCCACCGCCGTTGGAGACGGACTCTCTAGCTCCCTTCTCATCCTCCTCTGGAACCCAAGGTCTTGGGCTAAGAGGCCCCTCATCACCTCCTGCTGACCTACTGCCCTGGCTGTCCTCAGGTTTGATTTTCAGTCTTCCTGTAAAAAGCTGTTTTGCTCTTCCAAAGCCAGACCCCCTTTCCCTGAGTTGTGGAAGCACATGTTAGTGGAATCCATCTGGAGGAAGATGGAGCCTAGTGTGAGAGCAGGCACTGCAGACTGCGCCAAGCTAGCCAAGCTCAAGTAGGGGTCCCACTGTGGGCGGGGTGTCTGAGCAGGGAGGAGGCAGGTCAGCCTGTGGGGAGGAGCAGGCAGGAAGTGGGTTCCCACCTGTGGGCTGACACACTATCACTGCTCTTGGTAGGATGGGCCACACACAGATCTTTGGCTCTCTTGACATTTTGATACAGATAAACCATGAGAACGTCTGGGGTCTTGCTCCAGATCATTGTATATGGTTGCCAAGCAGTGAATGAGAACAGAAGGGAAAAGAGGAGGAGAAGGAGGAGGAGGAGGAGGAGGAGGAGGAGGAGGAGGAGGAGGAGGAGGAGGAGGAGGAGGAGGAAGTGGTTGAGAGGTGAAAAACCAAACCACCTGAGTTCTGCAGAAACAAGAGCCGAGCACCAGCTCCCTCATGCTCTACAGCATTCTGTCAGAGGGGCGCTTCTGCTACCATCACCTTTAATTAGGCAACCAAGGGTCAAGGGTCAAGGGTCAAGGGTCAGGAAGGCAATAGCTTGCTAAAGTCCACATAGCTCAAGAGAACCAGAGCCAGGTTTCAACTGAATATGGTCTGACTTGTGAGCCTCTATTAATATGTCTCCTAAGAAAGACAACATCCACAAAATTTATGTAGATGCTGAGAGATATGAGAGTGTATTTGTTCTGTGTGTCTGAAATGCATGCAAGTGTCTTCCCGTTCATGAACGTGTGTGTGTGTGTGTGTGTGTGTGTGTGTGTGTGTGTGTGTAGGGGAATATGTTTTCATGTCTATTCTTATCTAAATGTGTATGCATTTTTTTGTTTGTAGGTTTCCATATATGTACAATAGTACACTGCGTAATATACAACAATCCACTTAAATTTAATTTTAACAGTGAGCTGTAGCTCAAGAGAAGGAAGCTGGTCATATCAGCGGTGAGCTTACATACAGGAGTGGTCACCCACATCTGTCTCACTCACCAGCATATCATCTTCCTTTGTCTAGTTACAGTCTGCATGTTTGCACAGTGGTGAATTATTTATCGTAATCGCCACAGTGTATCCCTGGATGCATTGCTAGCGACCCAAGCTTGGCACCTAACCCACATGCTATTTCAGCATGCAGTAGGCAGTAGGATGTGCTGTGTCACTCACTCCCCGACCGCCTGGTTCGGGGTCCCAGAGCAGAGGCGGTGCCAGGCAATTACGCCACGAAGCTACACTTCCTTCCAGCAGCCTGGGCGCTACCGCAGGACACGTGACTCCTGGGCACTCCTTTTCTAGGTTGGGATCATCTTATTTTGAGATATGGTCACTGAAAGTCAATTGGAGCAGGTTCCCTTACATTACTTTGCTTCTTTTCTTTTTATCTTAGGGTGAGTGAGTCCATTCTGGGGACTGAACTGACAAACCTGGTGAGGTCTGCAAAGCTATGCTGTGTGAGTCACAGCAGTGGTGTGGCTTCTACCGGAGGTACTACTGCAAGGGTCCATGGTGGCTAGGAGATGTCAAGTGGCTTAAATCTAGAGACGCTCTGTTTTCTCAAGCCAGTATACAAGCATGTCACTGCTCACTGTGGCATATGGGATTCCTGTGGGGATCATGGGCCGTTCAACATTCTGCCAGAGTATTTATGAAGTTGGCTCTGGTGGACTCTGGGGCATGATGGGAGTGGATGGCAGATATCCACGGGCAGATATTTTATCACTGTGGTGGTTAAAAATGGCTGCTGCGGTGGTAAAATAAAAAGCAGGCGAGGGGCTGGAGAGGTGGCTCAGTGATTAAGAGAACTGACTACTCTTCTAGAGGTCTTGAGTTCAATTCCTAGCAACCACATGGTGGCTCATAACCATCTGTAATGGGATCCAATATGCTCTTTTGGTGTGTGTCTGAAGACAGCTACAGTGTACTCATATAAATAAAAATAAATAAATATTTTTTTTTTAAAAAGCAGGTGAATGTCTAGTTGTTTTAAAACTCCTCTATGCCAGGTACTGCTTTGCCACCTATATCCAGACAGACTGGTGCCACCGTTCCTTCTACTTGGTTCTGAAAGGTGCTGAGCTACGTGTAATGCTAATGACGAGGAAGTTTCACTGCCACCACCATGGAGAAGTCTGGAGTCAAGTGGTTTCTAACGATGAAAACAAGGACCAAACATTTTTGCTCTTCCTTCACAGGTCTGCCTTAGCCTTTTACCTGTGTCTGCTTCAGAAAAACACTCCTTTACCTGTTTGCCCCAGCAAAACACCATCTGACATAACTGACTCTCCAAAGAGCCCTGAAGTTTCCGCTTCAGCAGGCAGCGGGCGTCTTGGGTATGGAGGCTCTTTCCCGGCTCCCTTGCTCATAGCTTGGCATTTACCTACAGTTTCCTTACACATTGCTGATTTCATACATGTTACTCGGAAACTTTCACACCTTGGGTTCGTGTCCCCTGAACTGTGTTCAGTACATCGCTTTGGAACATTTTGATGACATAAAGGGTCCTGGATGAGGATGCCCTGCTCTGCGATCCCGACTGCTGGTTGCTATGTCTGCCTGCATCTTGAGTACTCCTGTCTCTGCGAGCTTCTTACAGGCTCTGCATTAGACTTTATTTTTGTTTTCTTTGTTTTGGTAACAGACTCCTACAGAGATTCATAGCACACAACACCTGTCCACCTTTAATGCTGGTGTTTTCTCGGGGTCAGAAAGTTGGGCTAGCTTAGCAAGGAAGGGTCATCTCCATCCAAGGTAACCAGGGATTCAGCTTGGACGCTTAATCAGGACAAAAACCCAGAGGATGGAATGAACCGCTCACCTTTCCTGCTTCATCTATGTAAAGTTTGTTGGGACTATTGCCTGAGATGTTCTAATGACAACCTTACTTGTTTTGGGGTTCCTCAGAGTGTGACAGTTTTAGGATAGTTAGAAATTTGTGACTGGTGGCCCAAGAGTCTGAGGACGAAGGTTTTGACAGACAGACAGAAGTCTGTCATAAGCTCTCATTAGTTAATATTTGGGATCATGGTATATGGCTATTGCTCAAAGCAGTTATCAGCCTACTTTGAATCAGGAGGTGCGAACCTAGACCCCACTTCTTTATGGGAATAATTTCAAAAACAGGCACATTTTACAATGTGTGTGGGCTGTAGCACAAAGTGGCCACTCAGCTCCCTGAGGAAATTTCATCAATACTCGAGATATCTCTACTTTATGATTGCCCTAACCATCTGTCAGAAGTCTGGGAGAACTAAAGTGAACACGGACAATCCTAATTTCTCAAACCTATGAAGTCCGGCAAGACAGCTTGTGACTACAGGAATCAGTCGCCCTGCCTGCCAACCTGAGTTCAACCCATGGAACCCATAATGAGGAAGGAGAGAACTGACCCCTGCGATCTGTCCTTTGACCTTCACAATTTTATTCACACTTTTCACCCCACAAAATAAGTATAGAAAATGAAAAAATAAAAATAAATAAAACCTATGAGAACCCCCCCCACACACACACACAAAATCATAACTCAGTCCGTCCCTTTTTAAAATTCTTTTTTTCATAATCTCATTAAGAATTTGAGACATCATGGAATCCCCGCCTCTGTCCAGCAATGGCTTCCGTGATGTGTCTGCGTCTGAAGCTGGGCTGAGGTCCCGGCAGCTTACCACAAATGGGATTCGGGATTGTAAACACATTCAGAGTGTGTCGGGATTCCCGCCTGGGGTTGTGTGCAGTTCTGGGCGCCCATGGTCTTGCATAGGGAGGGAGGTTTATTTCCACTAATCCCTGACTGAAGTGTAGCTACTTCCTTTGATTAAGAGTGTAGGTTTGCTGGGCATGGCAAACTCTTTTAATCCCAGTAGGGAGGCAGAGACTGGTGGATCTATGCGAGTTTGGGGCCAGCTTGGTTTGCACAGTGAGTTCAAGGCCAGGCAGGGCTACATAGTATGACCCTGTCTTAAAAAAAATGCAGTTGTAATTGTAACTACTCTGGAGGCTGAGGCAGGGCTATTGCAAATTTAAGGCCTGCCTGGATATCACAACAAATTCAAAGCCAGTCTGAACAACCTAAATTGGCCCTGTCTCAAAACAAAACCCAAGAGGGATCTGGGATATGGAGTAAGTGGTATTGAGCTTTCCTAGCATGTACAAGTCCCTGGGCTCTGTCCCTAGGATGACAAGAGCAACACAGGTAACAAACCCCACTGGTAGTTTTAGTTACTTACAGTCAGCTACAGTTTAAAATATCATATGAAGATTTTCAGAAATGCATAAATCATTAATTAGGCTGTGAGTTTTAAAAGGCTACTCAATCATAAATACTGAGATACGGTGATACCACCGTGAACATGATGGCTGCCAGATGGATGCCACATGGAGTGTGGACGCCCTGGGGAAAGGGATTACATGACCTATATGGGGGTAGATGGACAGCATGGTATTCCATCATGCTACTCAGAATGGATTTGCGGGGTTAACTGAAGAGGGCCAGTAGTGACCTAAGGCTAGCCCACTATACCCCTGCCCTTCCCCTTTAGGTTATGCTATAGACATTGTATTGACATTGTATGGATTCACCCTTCATGTCGTGCTATAGACATTGTATTGATTCACCTACACATTGTATTGATTCAAGTAGAGTGCAATAAGATAATTTGAAAACTGACATTTATGTAATTCTTATTACAGTACATCTTTATAATTGTTATACAATTAATCACTGTTGATTTCTCTACCTAATTTGTAGAAGTTATCATAGGTGTCTCAGTGTGTGTGTGTGTGTGTGTGTGTGTGAACACAAACCTAGACATATTTGGGAAGAGGAAATCTCCATTGAGGAGACTGGCCATTCCATCAGACTGGCCTATAGGCAGGCCTGTAGGGCATTTTTTGCATTGCTGATCAGTGTGGGAGGGCCCAGCTCACTGTGGGCCACGCCCTTCCTGAGTAGGTGGTCCTGGGTGCTATAGGCTGAGGAAGCCATGAGGATCAAGCCAGGAAACAGCACCCTTCCACAACCTCTGGTTCAGCGCCTGCCTTCAGGTTCCTACCTGAGCCTTCCATGGCCTCTAGTTCTGTTCCTGCCTTCAGGTTCCTATCCAGTTCCTGTGATAACTTTCTTCCAGGATGGACTTAATCTGTAAGCTAAAGAAACCCTTTCCCACCATGTCTGTTTTGGCTTGTGTTTTACCACAAGCAGCTGAGCCAATAGATACATTTGAACTGGGGGAAAATAATGTCCTCACCTGTAGTCTCCTCCTCTCCCACAGTTTAGCTTCCGGCCTCTCACCTGCTGTTCCTTACCAGTTGGCTCGTCCTCCATTTGGATACTCTGCCACATGACATAAAAACTGACTCCTTTACAGACATCGTGCAGTTCTTCATACATTTCTACCAACTAACTAATGTGTACTTGCCCCCTGATTTCATGGACATTTGGATTCTTTTCTAGTTGCCATTGTTACGATGCTGCCGAAAGCATGTGTGCGTGCCCTGGGTGCAGGTGTGTTTTACTGAAGTAAGTGTGTAGCGCTGCGATAGCTGAGTTGTAGGCACATTTAAAGTTATGATAATGTACACGCTATCATACGGGGGAGGGAGAGCCCCTCCCCACTCACAAAAGACTCTAAAACGTTTCTTCATCAAGCTTTCAATATTGAAAATCATTAATATTTCTAACTTTTTGCCAAGTGGGTAGGCAAAGTGGATATATGGCTGTTCGTATGCATTTTTATTATTAATAAAGTTCACCATCTTTTTATTGATATTCCACCATCTGTTTGTTGACATTTGTGATTCCGAAAAACGGTATCTTTAAAGCTTTTGCTCATTTAGCTGTTGGAATATGGACCCCTTGTTGAGGATGCACGTATTTCAGAGAACAGTTCTCTGTTGAAGAACGCTTGCTCGCCCTTTCACCATGTCAGTGTGCGCTTTGGTCTGAGTTCTTCCTTACACAGAGCCGTGAAGTTTCTGTGGCTAAATCTGTCACTTTTTTTTATTGGATATTTTATGTATTTACATTTCAAATGTTATCCCCCTTCTGGGTTCCCCCTCTGGAACCCCTTCCCATCCTCCATCTCCCTCCTTTTATGAGGGTGCATCCCCCACCTACCTCACCACCTTGGCATTCCCCTACACTGGGGAATCAATCCAGCCTTCACAGGACCAAGGGTCTCTCTTCCCATTGATGCCCAAGAATGCCATCTCTGTTAAATATGCGGCTGGAGCCAAGGGTCCCTCCATGTGTACTCTTTGGTTGATGGTTTAGTGCCTGGGAGCTGGGGGGGGGGGGGGTGGTCTGGTTGGTTATTGTTGTTCTTCCTATGGGGTTGCAACCCCTTCAGCTCCTTTGGAAATCTGTCGCTCTAATATAAGATGTTAGCATCTCAACTACCCTGTCTGGTGCTTCATTTCCTGTCTCCGCCTCTCTTCTTCTCTCTTAATCATTGTAAATTTATTCAAAATATGTTGTGATGCTCAGAGATACCTAGGTCCTTTCATTTTACTACAATGGTAGTTGGCTAGCCTCAAGGCTGATGATTTTGCTTGTTTGTTTTAATTAAAAGCTTAAAGAGATCCTCCCCCCTCCAATACAACAGCCCTGTTCCTCTGTGTCAGGGAGCCGCAGATGCTGGGATCTCTTTGTGCCGAGCCTTTACTAAGAATCATTCAGTTCTGTCTGGGACTGGCTTCTTAGCCTGGTGACAGGACATGCCATTCTCTCGGGCTTTCTGAGCTCCTAAGCAGTCTGCTTTACAGCCTACAGAGACCATATTTTTAATTGTCAACACAAGAAGAGAAGGATGTGGAAGGAATGGGATTACCTCTTCTGTGACCCCAGCCCTCCCCCACAGCCTCCCAGTACAGGTGTTCTCCACAGAGCTGAAAATGGCTCACGGACCGCCCATCCTGGGACTGGAGCGGGCACAGGCGGTGCACGTCAGTCTTGACAGAAGACATCAGTTCCATGAACATCCACCTGCTCTTTCTTCTTGGGATCCATTCTGTGTTCCTCCTTTTGACCCTACCACTGGCCCTGCCAAGCGAGGGGACACAGATCTGTCTCTCTGCCCCTCCCCCGGCTTCCTCTCCATCCCCAGGGTCCTCGCAGCAACTCCCCATTGCGAAGCACGTATGATAAAGACCCTGGACTGAGTCAAACCCGTGGACTTCCTTCCCCACCCTTCAGGTGTCACGGGGTTCGTGGCTGATTTCATAAACTCGGTGTCACCTTGTAAACTAGACAGCTGTGGAGTGGCCCGGACATCTGCTTGGTTCTGTTATTCTCTTTACGCCAAAGGAAATTAATTCTAAAGAGGCCGATAAAATGTGCACACGGCTAGTAAAGGCCTATCCCATGTTTCTTCCCCAGACGTGGATCTATTTTTGACCCATGGCTCTTTTGTTTCTAAAAACCAAAAACAACGAAGGGGGAAACAATCCCTTTACCCTCCCACGCATTCTTCTTAGAGCTGCGTGGAACTCTGTCTAATGGGTGAGAGCGAGGGAAAGGGGGCGAGGATGGGGTGCCCTGTAGGATTGGGGCTCTCCACTCACTGAGAGCAATTTAAGATGTGGGAGTGATGACAGGAAACAAGGAGACACACGAGAGAACCTTTGCTGGTAACCAGGAAGTCACACTCGGGAGGCCATTTTTCTTTTTTTAAATACAAATTTGTTTTTCTTAACTTCACATGTCATTCCCCTCCCAGTTTCCCCTCCACAAACCCCTTACCCCCCTCCCCGGATGCTTCTTCTATGAGGGTGCTCCCCCACCCGCCCACTCCTGCCTCCCCACCATAGCATCCCCTATGCTGGGGCATCTTGCCTCCACAGGACCAAGGGCCTCTCCTCCATTGATGCCAGACAAGGCCATCCTCTGACACATGTGCGGCTGGAGCCGTGGGTCCCTCCATGTGCATCCGTTGATTGTTGGTTTAGTTCCTGGGAGCTCCTGGGAGCTGGGGGGGGGGTGTCTGGTTGGTTGATATCATTGTTGTTCTTCCTGTGGAGTTGCAAATCCCTTCAGCTCCTTCAGCCCTTCCCCTAACTCCTCCAGCGGGTCCCCGTGCTCCGTCTGAAGGTTTGAGCACCTGCATCTGTATTGGTCAGGCTCTAGTACCAGTTGGTGAGCTAAGTTACAAAGCTCTGTGGTCACAGGCACTCCTTGGGATAGATTATCTTAATTATCAGCTTGATCTATCTACGGAGGAGGAAACTAGAACCAACCATCCAACCAACCTATTGCTTTTCTGTACACTCAAAACAGATTTAAAAGTGCATGTGTGTTTGTGTGTATGTGTTTAGGTCATGAAACTAGGAAAGGGACCACCCAGGAGAGGGGAGGACGGATCCTAGGTTTGGACGAAGAGAGGGTAATGTGACAGGTAAGTCATGGAAGGAGAAAGGGAGGCTACACGGTGGGGGAAGGGAGGACCAGCCATGGCGGGGGGTGGGGTGGGGGGGAGGGCATGGGAGGTTGGCAGAGAGTCAGGAAGTGTACTGACACAAGTAGGTCAGGTGCTGTAACGAAGCCACTTACATTAAAGGGTTCACACTGTCCGGTTATTCACACTGTTCCCCGACCTAAGCCCACTGCTCCCTTGGTCCCCATCATAGACGCTGTGGTTGGTCACCCACAGCTCTGGGGGCCACACTGTCAGCTCCTGGCTAGCTTCAGGTCTCTGGAGTGTTTTCATCTGCCAGGCTGGATGGCACAGTGCTCGCACGCAGGATTGGACGGGACAGGGTTTTGCTGTAAAACCGGAAGGCTCACCATTGGTGGTGGTGGTGGTGGTGGTGGTGGTGGTGGTGGTGGTGGTGGCGGCGGCGAGGAATGGTGCTGACGGTCACGTGGCCACCATTCCCCGGAGAGAGCCCCGGATCCTGGTTCTCCTGTGCATAGCTGGAATGTCTTCGGCTTAGTGGAGTTTTAAGTGCTGTTAATGACTATTAACTAGTCTGTGTGGATGGCCACCTGCTCCCTGCCTGGATGCATATGGCAGTTAGCCCCACAGAGTAGCCTCCACCCCCACCCTACCCCAACCCCCCACCCCACCCCCACTCCCAGCCCGGAGGGATTGGGAATACATAAAAATGAAGTGAGGGGCTGGTCTCCATTTTCTCTGTGATGGCCTTGAGTTCCCAAGTACACACTCAGGGGCCATCTGCTTCAAGCTCTGGCTGCCCGGTGGCTTTCCCTCCCCCTTCCCTATTCTCCTCCCTCCCCCTTTACCATAATCGATGAGGGTACTTCTGTTTTGTTTTACACAAAAAGAAAGAGAGCCGAGGATATGTTTTGTAGATGCAGGTATGGTAAGGTGGGAGAGGTGATTCTGCGGGCCTATGCTGAGGCATCCCTTTCCCCGAGGGACCAGACACACTACAATATAATATAGAATAGGGTGTATTTAGGGCATGGGAAGGGGAGTTGAAAAGGGAGGAGAGAGAGAGAGAGAAAGAGAGAGAGAGAGGTGGGGGGACAGAGAGGCCAGCCAGAAACACATGGAGGGGGGAGGGGGGAAGGGGAAGGAGAGAGAGGGAGAAAGGGTTCAGAGAGAATAAGAGATAGAGGAGGGGCAAACAGCCCCTTTTATAGCACACCAGGCCTAGCTGGTCGTTGCCAGGTAACTGCTGGGCGGAGCCTAGAAGGAATGCTAACAGCTTACCTGAGAAAAACACTAATTTATCAATAAATATTTGTTGAATTTTCTAGTTATCCTTAAAAAGGCAAAAATGCAGTTGATCTCAGCTTTTTCATACAGAGGAGGCCTCCGGGCTACAAACTACTGATAATGGCGCACGCTCTGCAAATGGCGGGAGTGAGCTCTGCGCTCAGACGGGATGGGAACTCCGCTCTGCAGTCACTGCGGTTCACACGCCTCCACTACCCCCAGCTGATGGGAAATATAACTATATTATATAATAGTATATCATATTAACAATATATTAATAATATATAACATTATATATAATAATATTATACATAGTGTGTGAGAGAGAGACAGAGAGCGATCTCATGACACGCAGTGGTCAGAACCCAGTTGGAGTTGGTTCTCTCCAGCTTTCATGTGGATCCTGAGGATTAGGCTCAGGTTGGTGGCCATGGTGGAGCCTTTACGGACGGAGCCCCCTCACCACGGGCTCTATTTGATTCAGAGGGACAAGGAGGACTGCCCACCCACAATCAGTTTAGGAACAAAACGTTCAGGTTTTCCACAGCAAATCTCTGCTGAAAGCTTGGGGAAGTCACCAAATGTATGTTCTAGAGGTGCGTCTTTGCTGGCTTTGAGATGGGCAGGATAGTGCAATCACCCCATGATGACAATATCAAATATATTAGTGTTGATAGTATGGAGATGAGCCAGTATTTCAAGAAAAGTTTACAATCATACTAGCTTACTTTGATGATGTAAAATCAGTTTCGAGTTGTAAGGAGAGAGAGGTAGGAGAGAGAGCTAACCTTGATATAAGTCTGTGTTTACTATCTCTGTGGGAAGTCTAGCACCACAAATGAGGGAGCTTGGCTAAGGAGAGCAGAGGCTTACCCCCTCTGCCTGCTGGCTCTGAAGACAGGGATCTGAAATCTAAATGTGTATTTCCACAGGACCATATCTATTCATGACCGTACCTGCCTTCCCTGTAAATAAAGGGAAGGCTAAGGGCGGCCTCCGGAATAGTTTGTGAACATAAACATACTTTCTCTGTTGTTATCCTGGCTTATCTCCTTCCTACTGGCTAAACTTGAAGTCATGGCTGGAGACCCACCAGCCTCGCACACCCGAGGCGAATCTCAATGAAGCAGAATCAGAGGGAGAGTTCGGGTCTTTGTTTCCGGGAGAGTGACACAGAACCGGTTGTGCCTTGTTTAGACAAAAGAAAATGCACTTTTAGCTCTCTTCAGGATGTTAGTTAGGGTCCTGCACAATCTGCAGGCGCTAAGGTCAGTCACAAGACTGACTTCTACTAAAGGACTGCGTGTCCCCGGGCGTGGAACACCTCTCCCCAGCCTGATCACCTGTAGCTTGCAGAGACACCCAGAGGAACTGGAACACTGCTGGGAGTGTCCAGCCACCTTGACCTCTCCACCAGGGTCACGGCCTAGTGACTTCTTGATGCTATGACAGGACTGGGGCTTTGCTGCTTCCTTCTGAGCACCAGTGGCTCACCACCTGCTTTTCGCCAGGTGCCTTTGCTGTTCTGGTCAGAGACCGCCAGGCTCCTGGCCATTCTGTATGAGAGGAAATTAGTTGGGGGCTGTCTCCTGCATGGCAGCATGGGTCGTGGTGCTGCTGTTGAGGCTAGCTAGGGACCTTTCCCAAGAGAGAGGCCCTGTCCTGGAGCATGACGGTGATGATGATGGTGATGGTGGTGGTGGTGGTGTCGGGGGCTGGCTGGCTGTTTTGTAACAGATGTCCGTGTGTGTGTGTGTGTGTGTGTGTGTGTGTGTGTGTGTACCGTATATGAGTTGAAGGTGCCTTCCTGTGTCATCCTTCACCTTCTTTTGTGTTACAGGGTTTCCCACTAAAGCTGGAGCTCCATTCTTGTGTAGGCTGGCCAGCCAGTAACCCCTGGGATTCTCCTGCCTCTGCTCCCCAGAGCTGGGGTAACAGGCCCCCATCACCATACTCAGCTGTTTAGCAGGTGCCAGGGCTCTGACCTCAGGTTCTCATGCATACACACTGAGTCACACCCAACCTCCATTTTAAAAAGCAAGCAGGGATGCGTCCGAGGGCATGCTGCATGTCTGGCAGAAGCTAGAGGAGCCTCTGTGAATGGAGGTTCATAGACACGCACAGAACAGGGCATGGCCCAGTGCACCAGGACATCAGTTACTGGGGGAGTCACAGTTATGCAGGCTGATGGCCAGGGTCCCTGCTATTGCTGTCCGTGTCAGGGTGTAGCCACCTCCTCCCCATGGGCACAGTGGTGTCATTGTGACGTGATTTAGGAACAACTTGTCTTAGAGTGTGCAATAACACCTGGAAAGATATTTGTGTGTGTGTGTGTGTGTGTGTGTGTGTGCACGCGCAGGTGTGTATTCATGTTTTGTGCGTGTGTTCGTGTCTGCAGAGGGCAGGCACACTGTGACAGGAGAGAGGACAGTGAGGTGCTTGTCTTTATTTTCTATCTGCTTGAGTTAAGGTCTCCTTGCTGTTCCTGGCTGTGGGTGTCAGGCTTAACTTCGAGCTTGTGTGAATGTGTCTGTCTGCCTCCCTCTGCTACACAGAAGCACTTTGGTTGGGCACACGCCGCTACACTTGGCTTTATGCTGGCTCTGGGGGTCTGAATCTAAGTGCTTATCCCAGTGCTACAAATTCTTTACCCACGAGCCATCTCCTCAGGCCTCGTTCTAAGTTTTGGATGATGGCGCACAGGACGGCTTGGGGCGTGGACATCTTTTGCCATGCTGGATGTCTGTTGGCATATGAAGACTGTGTTGTTAACATGATGAGTTGGATTAGTTCTTCTTCTAACATTGGCCAGAGAAAACTCTTTCTGCAAGTTGGCAGCTGTTAATGTAGAAACTCATGGTTGACCAAGGTGCTCAGAGCGACTGACGGCATTTATTCCACATTCCACTCCCTCCCCAAGGTCAGAGGGGTCGTAAAGGGTCAGAGCCTGGGGGCCGGGAGGGGTTCTGTGGGACAG
Organism: Apodemus agrarius; assembly: GCA_964023405.1. NCBI lineage: Eukaryota > Metazoa > Chordata > Mammalia > Rodentia > Muridae > Apodemus > Apodemus agrarius. The sequence goes on along the minus strand of OZ030019.1, from coordinate 5,459,040 downwards.
TGTCTTCTTGGCGTGAAGTGGGAGCTCATGAACCGTGGCTATGGCCACCAACACAGGAGCAAGCCAGCACTCCGACACACAGTGCTAATTAGAGTCAGTGACTTAGAGAGGAAGGAGACAGCTGGAACGGGGAGAGACATTTGGGGAGGCTGGGGCGAGGATTGGTTAGAGTCAAATATGACCAAGATTCATTGTATACATGAAAGGAATTGTTAACAAATAAATAAGCAATATCTTAAAAACGTGTTTTGAGGGGTTCAGTGCTTGGGTAACCAGTTATTGGCAGGTGTGTGCTTCCATGTCTCTTCAATATTTTTTCATTTGTAATTATGCCTATGTGATTTGGGGGTGGGAAGGCCACGGGAATACATGTGAATGCAGTGCTTAGCTTACGGAGGCCAGAAGAGGGGGGTAGGTATCCTGGAGCTGGAGTTATAGGTAGTTATGAGCCAAGAGCCCAGCTCAAGTCCCCTGAAAGAGTAGCAAATGCCCTTAGCTAACGAGCCATCTCTCCAGTCCCCGCCTTCATTATATCTGTTAAGGGACCATAAAAGGGCAGAGTATAAATGTAAATACATTTGTATGGTTTGGGGTACACTTGGCTGACGTACATGCTGGTGACGACCAACGCTGTCCTCTATGGCAGACACTCTCTGAGAACCTCACACGCTAGCTCAGCCTCGCCAGCAGTCCCGAGAGGCAACTGCAGCGTTACCTTCATTCCGGTTTTCAGATGAGGAAACTAAGGCATAGACTAATGTGTTCAGGGTGAAAGGTTAAAAGGTTAAAAGGTCAAGTTACACATAACTAGGATAAGGCTTGGGCAGGGGCTTGAGGCAGCCAGTGTGATTCTAGAATTCAAGCTCTGTTGGATCATCCTATATCTCTGTTGACGCTGAACACACGCACACATGGGCACACACACACATTGAAGAGATCCACACAGGGAGTTATCCATCCTCAGATTAAGGATAGATTATTCTTAACAATTCTTGACAACAGTTTGTATATAGGTTTTAAACAATGATATTAAAATCGTTCCTTTTTAGAAAGACTTGTTTTTATTTATGTATGTTTATGTATGTGGGTGCAGTACCAACAGGTGCCAGAAGAGGACATCAGATCCTCTGGAGTTCCAGGCACTGGCGAGCCTCCTGGTGTGCGCTGGGAACTGAGCTCTGGCTAGGCATGAACAGTAAACACGTGGAACCTCTGAGCCATCTTTCCATCTCCTTGAATTCCTTGTACTTGAAGGTGAGTACCGCTGTTCCCTTTCTCGTTAGGAGCATCGAGGGGGGGTGTTATGTAAAAACGCGTGTTTGCTGGGACTGAGTTACGCGAGACTAGAGCCTCAGGCTCAGTTGGCTAAGGTAGAGAAGAGGATGCTATCTCCTCACGGACATGGAAAGTCTCAGGGAGAGCCTGGGCCAAACGAATGCTCTCAACCACGATTCCAAGGGTCTCAATGGTTCCTCGTCCTTACTTCTTGAGTATGCCTTGATCTTCTATTAGCTTGGGTCTCTGGTTTGATTTAGGCATGTAAAGCTCAACCTGTCTAACTCCTCAGATTCATACCCTACTGGAAAGAAAAGACTTGGAACTGGGCTCCATCTGATTGGCTGGATTATCACATGATCTTTGAACCAATCCCCGCACTGTGGGATAATTGTCTGACCTAACATAAATGGAACCAGTATTTTCTGAAGGAAAGTTGGGTGTGTAAGGGTGAAAAGTCACAGTGCTTGGCCTTGTGGAGACAAAGTGGGTGGCTTCAGAAATGCTGATGGACTTCCCCCCATAATGTGTGAACTGGTCGGTAACCCCCGGGGCTGGCCTGCTCTTGGGAACTCCACTCTGAAACACGCTTGCTCCTCGGAACTCTGCAAGCTGCGGCAGCAGGCAGAACCTCTGTTTTAACCAGGTTGTAGATGTCTCCGTTAGAACGGCAGGAGAGTGCTTCTGACCTTGATCTTTGGTCGGCACTTCCTTCCACACCCCCTCATTATATCCCCCCAGTGGGTTTAAGAGGCTCTCACGTCCTCTCTTCGGATATGAGGACCAGAGGAGGAATGTGGATAATGCATATTCCATATCTTTCCAGGCAATCTTCCAGCAAGTCATCACAGAGGCTCCAGCATGAAGAACGTGAGGCGGGTCAGAACTTGGCGGGGTCGCTTGCTGCAAGGAGAAGTCAGAGCGGGAGATGAATTCCATTTATCTCCCATTATCCTTACTATAAATAGCCAGGCGTATCTGTTGTTATTATTTATTTAATTAGTTGTTTATCTACTCAGTAAACAATTAACTAGTATCTATAGTCTCTCTGGTTCTGCATGGTTCCAGGGGGATCAGGCAACCCCTCCTTTGGGGTGCAGTTTGTGTGCGGCACTCCTTCTACAGAAAGCCGATGCCTGAGCTGAGCCCGGGCCAGTCCAGGTTCCCCACCAAGCCTGTCGTGCTCGGAGCTCCTTTGCCTGTACTGCGTTTATATCTTCTGTATGAGATCCAAAGACAGGATACCCGCAGAGGTACGAGGGTCAAGGGTCGGATGAATGGTCTAAGATCCACACCCGTCTCTGACACTCTGTTAAGTCACTTTGCAAAAGTGACTTCATTTCTAGACAATTCTTTTCTTGATGATTAAGATGAAGATGGCAGATGCTTAAGAAATGATTTTTATCTCTTCACATGACACGGTGAAATCCAATGGGATGTGCGTGGGAGGCGTTTGGCATCATGCTTGGTCCAGAGCAGAAACAGAATACAGTTTTTCTCTTACCAGCCCCCCTCTGTGCTCCTTTTGGCTTCTTTCTCTCTTGTCCTGATCCCATGGAGTCATATGATATGTGGCAATCGTTGGTCCCGTGTGGAGTCTCTTGTAGTGGGAGCACCTGTCTGAGAGAAGAGGGCTTCTGCGGGTGGGTTTGTGGCCTCCTGTGTTCTGTGTATATATATGCTCATGTACCCAAGTATGTGACAGCATTGCTTAGCAAGAGAATGGCAGGAACTGGGGTGCCCACCACGACCTTCGAGGCTGTGCCCAGGGAACTTCTGATGCTGACTGGACAAAGCCCTCAGCTAAGGTGGAGGATAGGTTGTTTTCAGTTCCTTCTAGAACAATCTCATTGTGAGCACATCTTAAAATGTGAGACAGACAGCTGGTACCTAATGTAGTCAGAAACATCACTGGAAAGTTATAAGGATGTCACTCAAACTGGTTTAGACCTAGAGAGAGAAATGCTGTTTAAATAGCTTCAGGGATGACGGTCCTCTGTCCCTCAGACCCTGACTCTGGTGTAGTGCATCTCGGTCGCAGCTGTCTCTGGCAGGTCCATCTGACCCAGCATCACTAACAAGCCTGAGTGCTTTGCTATCAGCCGTGATGTCATAGATTAGAGCTGTCCCCTCTTAGCTGTACCCATGAGAACTCTGAGACGGGCTCTCAGGACTCTGGTGTCACTCACTTAGTTTTGTAGACAAGACAATGCTCTGACGGACAGGCCTGCACCCGGGAAGGAGGCCTGGACCAGGGGTAGGGAGAAGTAGAAAAATAAGTTCAGATGAAAAAACAATACATTTAAAAAAGAAAGAAAGGTTTCCCAGGCTCAATATATTTTATTGAATATTTTCTTTATTTACATTTCAAATGTTTTCCCCTTTCCAGGTCTCCCCTTTGGAAACTCCCCTCCCATCCCCCTGCCTCTCTGAGGGTGCTCCCCCACCCACCCACTCACTTCCATCCTCATGCCCTGCCCTTCCCCTACATTAGGCCATTGAACCTCCTCAGGCCCAAGGGCCTCTCCTCTCACTGATGTCCAACAAGGCCACCCTCTGCCACACATGCGGCCAGCGCCATGGGTCCATGCGTACTCTTTGGTTGGTGGTCCAGTCCCCGGGCGCTCCAGGGGGTCTGCAGGCTCAGTATCTTTAAAGCCTTAGTTTATTTAACATCAGTGCCTCCTGAGGAGAAGCCAGCCTCTGGTATTCTTGGCTCTGGAGAACATGCATGAGAGGGTCACTGGGGATCTAATTATTAGTGTATTTGCCCCATCAATGACAAGGTAATCGAATGAATTCTTTGTTTCTAGCCTGGCAGATGGTGAACACAGACGCAGCCCTGGGAAGCCACGCAGTGCTTTCTTCTGTGTGCTCTCTTCAGACTCTAATCTAGGTGTTCTCCCAAAGGCACTTAGCACCGGCTAATATTTGCAGTCAGTTGAACTGAATTAAGACGAGAAAGCCTTTGCGTGTGGGTGGGCCTCATCCAATCAGCTCAAGAGGCTTAAGAACAAAACCCAAGATTTCCCTAGGAAGGGCTGAGGCTCACCTGCCCGCCGCCTCTGGCAGGCCCGGCTCCTGGCTCCGTTTCTGGCCTGCTTGTCTGTCCTGCAGGTTTTAGACCTGCCTGGGCGGACCCACACCTCAGGACCCAGTTTCTCCACCCCTTCTGTCTCAAGAGCGGATGCAAACGCAGATGTTCATGTCTCCTTCTGCTTCTGTCTCCCTGTGGGAGAGCCTGGGTGATGCTTCCGTGCCAGCGTGACGTCATGGTTCTGGGGAGGCTTTCCGTAAAGCTCCAGCTGACGTCGGCGAGCTGGTCATTTTGTGCCTGTGAAGAATTTGCCTGCATCTAGCGGTACCCCCTTTCTATGTACCCCTTTCTATGTACCCCCTTTCTGTGAGCTCCTGAGAAACAAACTGGGATTGTCACACTGGAAGTAACACTCGATGACACTCGAGACACAGCACCCTTCTACCTAGGAGGGAATCAAACTCCTTCATGGGCATTACATCATCGGGTGGATGGCAGGCGCCCCTTTAAGACTGTCTGAAACTGGTTCAGGCTGAGCATGGCTTGGTGCTATGCGAAGCCGAAACTCAAAGGAGAAGGAGTTGTGCGGTGTCTGGAAAAACAAATCACAAGTCTTAGGAACAAGTTTTAGGAACAAATGTTTCCCCGAGTCAATGGAAAAGAAGAAAAAAGAAACTAACTATGTGCTTTTACGTTTTTATTTGTTCATTTTAGAAAAGTAGACTTTCGAATACGTCTCATGATTTTCAAGCATCAGTTAAAAGAAATTAAGTCACCGAGGCGTGAGTTCTGCTAACTTGCTGCCGGCTGGCTGGTTGGCTGGTTCTAGCCTTCTGTACCCACCTGAGACCTTTCCTGCTGTCTCCTGGGGGGTGGGGGTCGGGTCACATGGACGCTTTACCCCGACAATGGCACGTGACACTTTCGGAATCCGCCCTAGCAGTCCTGGCAGAAAGCTGCCCAGGCGGTCTTCCGTGGTCTGACAGGAAGGTGTCACGTTGGAAAATCGTTTGGTCTACTGGCCAAACAAACGAACTGTTGGCCGAGACCGCACGATTGAGCTGGTGGCTTCGATGTCCTCACCAGGCAGTCCTGTTCTCCTTCCTCAAAGTATGATAAAGAAGTTTCCTGTTGAAAAGAAGTTCTTCCTATTGGACTGCAAACCTTTTCAGCTCCTAGGGTCCTTTCTCTAGCGCCTCCATTGGGAACCCTACGCTCATCTCTATTGGTTGGCTGTGAGCCATGGGTATTTTGATCCACTTTCTAGTAAGGATCAAAGTATCCACACTTCTGTCTTCCTTCTTCTTGAGCTTCATGTGGTCTGTGAGTTGTATATTGGGTATTCCGAGCTTTTGGGCTAATATCCACTTATCAACAAGTGCATACCATGTGTGTTCTTTTGTGATTGGGTTGCCTCACTCAGGATGATATTTTCTAGTTCCATCCATTTGCCTAAGAATTTCATGAAGTCATTGTTTTTGACAGCTGAGTAGTATTCCATTGTGTAAATGTACCACATTTGCTGTATCCATTCCTCTGTTGAGGGACATCTGGGTTTGTACCCTCAGAGCTCCCAGGGACTAAACCACCAACCAAAGAGTATACATGGAGGGACACATATATGACTCTAGCTATATATGTAAGAGAGGATGATGGCCTTTTCAGATATCATGAGAGGAGAGGCCATTGGTCCTGTGAAGGCTCGATGCCCCAGTGTAGGGGAATGCCAGGTCAGGAAAGTGGGAGTTGGGTGGTTGGTAAGCAGGGGGAGGGGGAGGGGATAGGGAGCATGTCATTTGTGATCTCAGGAGTTCTTAGTTAAATAAGACTTGGAGCTCTCCAGGGCCTGGTGAGGGGCTCTCTGATCACCATTGCTGCCTGACTGCCTGCACTCAGCCCTTGGGCCCTGTCCTAGTCTTCAGATTGCTCTTTGCTGAGGAACATGTGTCAGTGGGGGGAGATGGAGCGTGGGAACTTATGGCCACTAAGGACAAAACCCCAGGCAACAGGGTTTCTCCGCCTTCCTGGTGCTACGACCCTTTAGTACAGTAGTTCTCCATGACCTGGAGACCCAAGCCATAACTTTATTTTATTTTATTTTATTTTATTTTATTTTATTTTATTTTATTTTATTTATTTATTTATTTATTTATTTATTTTGGTTTTTCGAGACAGGGTTTCTCCGTGTAGTCCTGGCTGTCCTGGCACTCACTCTGTAGACCAGGCTGGTCTCAAACTCAGAAATCTGCCTGCCTCTGCCTCCCAAGTGCTGGGATTACAGGCGTGCGCCACCACGCCCGGCTAACTTTATTTTCATTGTTATTTCATGACTGTAATTTGCTCCCGCTATGAAGTGTAATGTAAATATCTGATATGCAGGATATCTGATATGTTTCACAGGAATAAGAGTAAAATGGTCCTTTGACCTGCAAAAGGGTCATGACCCACAGATTGAGAACCACTGGGGTAGCAAACAAAAAAACAAAAAACAAAAACAAAAAAACAAGTCGCTGGCGAATCCTTCCTAACTATGCGGACAGATACAACAGTGGGCCCCATCACAGAAATCCATGTTATATTCTTTTTCTGAGAGAGTAAAACCAAGGTTTGTAAGGGTTCGAAAACTGCTGAGGGAAGACCCCAGACTCAGATAGTATACAAAGACAAAGAGTGTTTATTCTGCAGAAACATCCAGCATGTGGGGGTCAACGGTTTTCTAAAATGGTGACCCCAGAAAACACAGGCCTTCTTACAGGAAACCGGGGCACTCTCTAGAAGGATTGGGTTGTCTAAAACATCATTGGTGGGTGCCAGGGGTCACAGGTGGTCAGTGGTCTGCACGCCTATGTCAAGAACGTCTAATCATAGGCTGAGACAGGGCTGCCCAGTGCAGTTGGTCCATCCTGAGATAAGGTATTTCCCCATACTTGTGATTATGCCCAGATCGCTCTTTGGAACTGGTGCCTTACGACCTCCCCCCGCCGCCCCCGCTCCCCAATCAGGCCCGGTCCTTAAACTCAGATAAGTAAAGTAGGGCTTGTGTTGTCCTTACGGGTTCAAGTTAGTTGAAGTGAAGCCCAAGTGTGTGCTTTCGGTGGTAAGCTCAACCCAACCAGCAGGAGAGCTGTGCGTAAACGCTCCCTTTGCCCAAATGTCTATGTAGATTAAGGGCTATTTATATAAAAACTGCAGCCCATGGATCAGCTGAGGTGTATCTATATTTATGGGCAGGGATAACAATATCTAGCATGCAGTGGGTTACACATTTCAAAAACCTGTGTTTTGATTATGTTTTCTAAACCCATAGCAGCCCGCCAGCTGTATCAGCATGCGCATATGGGGGGGGGGGTGGGGGAGCCAGATCGGCGTAGGCATATGAAGGGAGTAGGGGTGGCTCCTGCTTGAGAAACTATGGATTATAGAATTTGCCTTCTCTGTGTGAGGTTCCGATAAAAAAAACAATTGCTGTCTGCTAACAAATTATTTTAGTGTATTCTATGCCTATGGCTGTTTTGCCTGTGCAGCTGTCTGCGATCACAAGCATGCAGTGCCCGAGGAAGCCGGCAGAGGGCGTCAGATCTGCCATGTTTCCAGCCCAACAATTGCGCTCTCTCTGTCTCTGTCTCTGTCTCTGTCTCTGTCTCTCTCTCTCTCTCTCTCTCTCTCTCTCTGTCTCTCTCTGTCTCTCTCTCTCTCTCTCTCTCTCTCTCTCTCTCTCTCTCTCTCTCTCCTCCCCCTCCCTCCCTCTCTCCTCCCTCTCTCCTCTTTCTCTTTCCTCCCCACTCCTCCTCCCTCCCCTCCCTCCCTAGTTGCCAGATGACTTGTTTTCTAACACTGTTCTTCATTTCACACCACACGCCCCGATCACACTCACTTCTCAGTCCTCCTAGGTTCGACCCCTCACTCTTGTGATGTCCCCAAACCCCCCTTCCCCCCCCCCAAAAAAAGAAAAAAATGTCCAATTTGTGTTGCCCATAAGCTCACTGGGGCATGGTCAAGCTCCGGGTGGCCAGCACCATAAAGAAAATGGAGTCCCTCTACATGCTCACCCCCCATGCCAGAAGCTGTCTGTTGTAGAGGGCATCCCTCCCATAACTTTTAAGAGCTCTCTTTGATGGCTTCCTGTCTAGGCTGTTACTTTTCAGGGGGGAGGGGTGTGAGGTGGAGTGAGGTTAGGTGTGCTCCCTTTTCCTCAAATGTGAGTCTGCAGTCATTGAAACCCACACAAAGTAAGGCCCTGTGCACAAACTGGAGCCTTCCTCGTGGTTTCTGGGACAGCACGCGCCAGGCACCACTCAGCAAGGTCTCCAGCGGCAGCACAGGCCTCAGATATAAGAAGACCCCTTGCCACAGCCCGGGCTTCAGAGCTCATTGCGGCCCTTGCTCTGCTCAGCACCGGATGCCAACAAGTCTTGGGGCCTACAGGGGCCCCAGACACAGACATGGTCCCTGGTGCAGCCCCGCCCAGGCATCAGGAGGGCAGGAAGGGAGGGCTTAAATTCTCAGCTTCCTCTCAGTCGCTGATTTTTGGTTTTAGGTTATTTCTTTTGTTCTCCACACTTCTTTTCAACACTTCCTCCCCCTTCAGTTTTACCATGACGTGGCTTGTGAAGAACGGGCTCCTTGGTGTGTGCACGTTACAGGGAAGAGAGCCGTTTATATAGCCCGGATACGGGTGTGTTACAGGGAAGAGAGCCGTTTATGTTAGCCCGGATACGGGTGTGTTGCCACAGATATCTGTCTGTCTGTCTGTCTGGCTATCTACTGCCTATCATCTACCTACCTCACTATCCATTTACCTATCTACATTTGGCCAGCTCTCATTTATCTATTAGCTATCTTTGCTATCATCTATTATTAATCTATTATCTATTTTTATCTGTCTGTCTGTCTGTCTGTCTGTCTAGCTATCTATTCTCACCTATTTACTCACAATTCATCTATATTTCTATATATTGAACATCTAACACTTATCTATCATAACTATATGATAGATACTACATACCTATCACCTATCAATGATATATATATGTATATGTATATATATACATATACATATATATATTTCCTGGAGAAAATATGAATAGTAAATACTTAAATTCATAAACAACTTTACATTAATTCCTCCTCCAAATAGCCCCTTGAGGAAATTTGTAATAATATTGACTTTGTAATCGAGGAAATGATGGCACCCAATGACTAAGTCACCTTCTGCAAACTGCTCAGGCAGTGATAAGGGCAGACGCCTGAGTTAGGAGTCACATTTATAAACAACACGATTGAGTCTCTCTTTAGTTGACTAAGTGTGCTCAGCAGAAACTGGGGCAGGCAGCATGAGCAAAGGAAAAGAGGGGCCGGGTGAGGGCAGCACTGGTGTGAACGTGCACGAAGACGAGGTGCTCCCAGGCACCCCAGGAACGGGCTGTCACCTTGATGCTCAAAGAACAGCGATGCATGTAGATGGCACTTCTCTGTAGCTTTTCCAGTGCTGGGGCCAGACTTTATGACTCAGAGTTTTTAGTTGGGCTTACGGTTCCAGAGAGTTAGAGTCTACAAGACAAAACTTGAGGGCAAGGCAGCAAGAGGTTGGGGCAGCAGCTGAGAGCTAACGTCTTGCTCCACAAGCAGGAGGCACAAGCACCCTAGGAATAACACGGGCTTTTGAATCCTTAAAACCCACCCCTAGTGACACACCTCCTCCAAAAAAGCCACACCTCCTATCCCTTCCCAAACAGATTCACCGACAGGGACCAAGAGTTCAAATCGTATCAATTATAAAGATTTCTACCAGTGTAAGAGTGTGGCTATATGATGCTTTGCTTAGAATGAATTTAGTAATCCATCTCATCTATTCCCTCCCTGTCAGAATTGTGGCCATTTTCAAATTATCCCTTTTAATGACAACCTATCTATAAGTTATAAAATAACCATAACCAGACACCCAGACCTAAGGGGTTGGGATGATGACTTTCCACAACTTCCTCCTGATGAATAAGGGCGATGAGGAATTCTTTAAAGGGGTGGGGAGGGTAGGGAGATTAGAAAAAATGGTTAGACTTAAGAAAGCTGGCTTTAGCATGTGTTATCTAGTCTTTGTATGTTTAGAAGGCTCAACCTTGACTGAAGTTCTGACTGGATCCATCTGAAAGGTTGGGTAAAGCGAGGTCATCTGGAATTACCAGCTATTCTTGAAACTGTTTTGGAAGCAATTCCCTGGAAACAGCTTCAGGGGGCCATTGAAATGGATCAGCAGGCCATTTCAGTGTCCCCAAGGATTAATCTTGCCAGAACTGTGCATTCTGCAAGATATGAGTCTCACAACCAAAATTTTAGTACTATTAAGATATTTGTATGGATTGTGCAAGGTGCACAGATCAGTTAAGGGTGAATTTTGTCCCTTCTTTGAGCAGGTGAAAGACAACTATCCTTTTATGAGTTAATCTGACCAATATCCATTTGTAATAAATCTTCATTCATGTCATATAAAGGAGGGCACAAAGAGTCTTAAGGATTCCATAGCCAACATGATTTATTGTCTAAATTTAGCTGAAACTTTGGCTAGAGACATTTTCATGTTTAGGCCAGTTACTGGGCTGTTCCCATGTTGAGGAGTCAGCAGATCAAAGTTACCTGTCCTGTTTGATTTTCTTGATTTTTTTTTTCTGTTGCCAAGATCTTCATGGGGCCTTCCGCTGTCGTATCTGATCCATTTCACCCTGGAAAGGAGTCCAAAGCCTTTTCTCCTTTTCTGTCAACACAAATACAGAGACTCTCTTCCAAAATAGCATGTGCTTGGTCCAGTAACCAGAAATCACTAAAGGCATAGAATGAATTAAATTAATAGCTTGACCTTTCTCCCAGAGGGCTTTTAATATCATAAATACCAAACTTATAATCATCTTCATTGTGATAATTAAAACCATTTAAAGCAATTAAGATAATCCAAACAAACATTATCTGTTGGTAAGTGCACCTCCAGTCTCTCTTGTCTCCTCCTATGTTCCTACATGATTTATTTTTAATAGTGAGACTAAGGCCTAAGCTTCTACTGTCTGAGATAGGTTAGGCTCAATATATCCTCTGCTTTTCAACCTATAATGTAAGATCAAAAGCCTCAACTATTTATTCATCTAAATATACTTAAATCCTCCCTTCTGTGGAGATTAATATCTCTGTGTATACATATGTCCTCTTCTTCTTATGTAACTTGAATTAACTTAAGTTTCTTTGTGTTTCTGAGGTAAGTTTTTTCCACTTATCCCCTGCTCTTAGACCTATAATTTAAGATCAAAAGCCTCAATTATTTATTGATCTATGTATTTAAATTTAATTAAATTCCCTTCTATTTATTGTATAAGCCTATTTCCAGGTTCTATTTTTGTTATACTAGGCTGAACATTCCCAGAAATCCGGTGAAGACCACGCTCAAAAGTATCTGAGTATTTGCCCTTGCATAGACCTTTTAACATTTCTTTTGATACATTTTTCTCATCCCTTCTATTTCTCCCTCCTTACCTTTTCCTACATTATTTCCTATATTTGAGTTCAAAAGCCTGGAATTCTTTATTCCATGTATATCTAAGACATTTAAATAATTACCATTATACTCTCTTCTATCCTTAAAAACAAATCAAATGTTATGTATCCCTATCCTTTGATTATTTGCTTGTAGGAAGCAGGCAGTGTCTACAGTCTGACTCACTGTCTTGGAGCAGCCTGCTTGTCTCTGCATAGCAGGGTCTCCCAGCACCTCTGAGCATAAGCTCTCTGAGGCAGCTAGAAACTTTAGAAGGGCCCAAGGTAAATCCCTGCAGGTGGTTGTGCTCCTTTGCTCTAGTTTTGCAGTTTGTGGGTTTGTGTGAGAACCCCTTGGCTTGGCTTGGCTCCCTGAGAAAGCAATTCTCCCCTCCCCTAAACTTACTTATTCTATTGTGTGTGTGTATTCTATTCTGGAATCTCCAATTAATTTTTAAAAGTGAGTTCTTGCCTACCATGTTAATGCCAAGTAATAAAGTCATAGTTACATTAGATTCTGATCTAATTATGTTAAGGTGCTTTCTGCTATATTCTAATAGAAATAGCTGAGTAGTCAAGGTTCAACAATTCAGATATACTTTATATAGAAAGATAGTCTTCAAAAACATCAGAAATTCACAGAATATGACATTTAATATTAATTCATTATTAAAAATCATTTGACTAATGCCGGGCAGTGTTGGTGCATGCATTTAATCCCAGCACTTGGGAGGCAGAAGCAGGTCTATTTCTGAGTTAGAGGCCTGCCTGGTCTACAGAGTGAGTTCCAGGACAGCCAGGGCTATATAGAGATACCTTGTCTCGAAAAACAAAAACAAACAAACAAACAAAAAAAGATTTATTTATAGACTGGGAGGTGGCGGCACACACCTTTAATCCCAGCACTTGGGAGGCAGAGGCAGGTGGATTTCTGAGTTCGTGGCCAGCCTGGTCTACAGAGTGAGTTCCAGGACAGCCAGGGCTATACAGAGAAACCCTGTCTCAGAAAAAAAAATCATTCAACTAGACACATTCTGCTCCTGATAGTACCTGCTTCTTGGTTCAAAGAAGAAATTGAGACTCAAAACCTCCACATGGAGTTGCTCTAGTTATGGTAAGGTAACCACCAGACAAAAATGACCCTAATCACCTACAGACAAAAACACTGTCCAAGAAAGGACACACTATGTGGGTTAGTTACCAGTTTAGCTCTGCCAAGACAGAGTAAACAAGTCCTTGATAGTTCCTGCTTCACATAAGGTCTGTCAGATGGTTCTGGGCCAGAAGGCTGAAGACAGATGCTCCAACATTTTGAGTAATAGGTGACTATCCAAATAGTCAGTTGTCTCTACAATTTATTTAAATTTTGGAAGCTATGTTCTGTGCTTCCTATATATTCAGATAATAAATCATTCTTGGATTTCTGACGGGGTTGAAGTCTAGTTACAGTCTCATAATCAAACTCAAGTTGTTTAACATTGAGGAAGATGATGTAGAATGGATGGTTTTCAGGTGGTAATTCAAGTTAAAGTCAGAACGTAGTTCATGTATAGAATTGTAAACTGTTTAAGTCAGGATAAATAGTAGAATACTTTATCTAACTGACCAATATGATGGACTGGATGTTAATTGTATATCATACTTTGTGATTTACATATTTTTATGATTATGCTCAATTTGTATCTGAGAGAAGAGCCTTTTTAAAGAATTTGGACAGAAAGGGTGAGATGTTGGAAATTGGTTCTAATGCTTTGTCTTAACTCAGCTCCCAAAAGCCACTTTCAGACCTGTGGTCCCTGTCCCCAGCTGGCTTTGATTGGTGATAAAGAATTGTCATACAGCAGGGAGATGGAGGCAGGATTTTTATATTGCATGGGCAATTGACAGAGAGAGGGTGGGGGAAGAAGAGGAGGATCACCATGACTAGAGAGAGGGATCCAGTTTAAGAGCTGCAGGAGAGAAAGCATCCTACAGTGAATGTGGGAGGGGAACGCAGCCCTGGGGGGCGGGTGGGGTGGGGGGAGGGGGGACTGCCCAGGAGGTACCAGGGCAGCAAAGATAAAACATAGATTTAGAAGGCGTTAAGCCAGGAATACCAGAGGGAAGTGTGTGCTAGCTGTGGGGAGGTCTACAAGGGTCCAGCTATTGAGCTAGTCAAGGCATATCAAAATTAGCTGGCATGTGTGTGTCTTTCATTTGTGGATCCAGATCTCTTGGGCAGGTGCAGCACCAGGAGCCAAGGTGGATTAACTAATTCATTGGTATGTGTGAACTTGTGGGGGCGATCCTCACTCAGACCACCTACCACCCATATGACTTTAAACCATAACTTACATGGAGGGAAGGAGAAAGGGAGGGACGAAGAAAGAAAAAGGAAGAGGAGGAAGAGGAAGAAGAGGAGGAAGAGGAGGAAAGGGAGGGGAAGAGGGAGGGGGAGGAGGGGGAAGAGGAAGAAGAGGAGAAGCGTGAAGGGGAAGCAAAGTTCATTTGCTAACAGTAGTCCTCTGATTCCAGAGCTCAGCCCCTACAGTGTGAACCAAGTGACAGAATGTAAGCAAAGAAGTTCTTTTGCTAACAGTAGCCCTCTGATTACAGAGCTCAGCCCTACAGTGTGAACCAAGCGCTGGAATGTAAGCAAAGAAGTTCATTTGCTAACAGTAGTCCTCTGATTCCAGAGCTCAGCCCTACAGTGTGAACCAAGGGATGGAATGTCCTGGAGAGACGCTCTAAGCATCCTGTTTGCATCTCAAGGAGGAGACGTTCCCCAGAGGAGATCAGACTGTGGAGGCTCACTTTAGTCTGGGATCAGAGTGGACTTTTGAGCTTTGTGTTTGACTCTGAGAGACTCTAAGTGCTTTGTAGTCTATTTTTGGAAGAGAGAATAAGGGAAAGAGGAAAGTGGGTCAGGATCGCAGGGATGGAGAATGGGGAAAAATTGGAGCTCTTCTTTTCTCTCTCCCTATTGCTCTGAGTGAAGAGCGACAGCTGTCTGGAGTTGGTCCTGCTGGGTGACAGGCTGGTGGGTGACAGGCTGGTGGCTGCAGATCGCAGACCTCATTTCCTGCTCCTTAGTAAGTGTCTGCCCCCGCCCCCACCCCAAGGGCTCTGCCTTCTTTCAATGGTGATGTCCACTTACTGCCCTGAGGTTCAGGCAACTTTGATGGTAACAGAGGCCTGCAGTTAACCAGAGGGCGAGGGTCTCTAAAGAATCCGAAATACAAAATTCTGATATAAATAAGAACCCGAAAGATGAAAATGTGAATGAGCTGGGAGTGACAGATTAAAACATGCTTGTTTTTAAACAATCAAAAGCACACAGGTTACAGAAGGTAGGGGCGGAAACCAATCAGAGGTGAAAAGATACTTCTCTAACACCAGAATACTGTTGTTTACATTTGGGGATATTTAATTTTTCTTCCTGGGAAATTTTGTGTTTCATTTTTATAAAATATTGCTTATTATGTAGGAATATTTATATTCTGCATTCTGACCTTTAGTTAAGAAAGAATTCTCAGGTTCATCTTAGCATCCACTTACACAATTTTAGACAGCTCTGTTGGACGGATACAACACTCCATTTATCCCCTCTTGGATCCGAGGATTCAAGTTGTTGCCGATTAGTGTTACTGAGATGAATATCCCAGGTATCCCACATATGATTACTAGGTCAGCTGAGGGTAACAGAAACACTCTGGGGGGAAGTTATCTTACTATAGTAAAGCTCACTACAGTTCTGGGTACTACGTATCACACAAGCTGAGCTTGGATATAGAAAATTCAGGGAGGATGGATTGGTATGGGTGACTGCACTCCGCGGGGCCATGTTTCAGCTTTTAGGGCTGGTAGCTGGGCTCAGCTGGGCTTGCACAAGAGCAACTCCCCGAAGAGTTAGAAAAGGCTTGTCTGAGGAAGTGGCTCAGTGGAGGCAGGAATCACCAGGAAGGAGAGCGAGTGTGTGTGTGTGTGTGTGTGTGTGTGTGTGCCAAAAGAACGTTCTTGGCATGGTAGAAGGAGCTTGGAGATCATCAGAGATGAGTAGAAGTCAGAGCCTTCAGACCTAGTGGTAGATAAAAGATATCTGAATGAGTAAGACAGTGCAGAACAGATTGGCGCAAAAATGGCAAACCTAGGAGAAAGAAGGAACACAGAAGCATCCTGCAGGGGCGCACTGCACGGGCGCACTGCACGGGCGCACTGCCTGGGCACACTGCACGGGCACACTACGGAGTCCTGAGGCAGAAACCTCACTGCGCTGAGCCTCCAAAGACCACATTTAATGTCTGAAGTCAAATAGAGGAGAAAAAAAATGAAGGAAAATAAAAGAAGCGAATAGGTGGATTAGGATGGAGCAAAGCCGGGGGTTGGGGAGACGGCAGGTCTGTGCCTGGAAAGTGAGCCCTATATTTGGCTGGAGTCAGGTGAGACTGCTCCCTCGCTCCCTCCCTCCCTCCCTTGCAGAAGCAGAGTGAAAACTGTTATGTAGATGTTAACACTGGGCCTTTGTAAGTCCTGGGATGAGGGTTTGTTTGAAGCCTGGGAATGAGTGATCAAGAAGTGTTTTAAAATGTTTGCTTATTTTTATGTGTGGATATTTTGTTACTATGTGTGTGTACTGTGTGTGTGCCTGGTACCCTCAGAGGCCCAGGAGCTGGGGTTACAGATGGTTGTAGTCTGTGTGGGTTCTGGGAATTGAACCTGGGTCCTCTGGAAGAG